>CM076575.1:1889723472-1889909303 GCA_034641835.2 Pinus albicaulis | reverse complement strand
CAACAGGGAAAAGATTAGCTTTTGACTCTGTTATGGTCTTCGTAGTTTGAAATATTGGCAAGTAAAAACGTTGCAGAGCCTACATCAAACCACTTTGGAATATAAGGACCTAGCCATCCTAGATTCAGAGAGGGATATCTTTATGTATGTGTTCAAAGATGTGATATTTAAGGCTTCAAGTATGATTTTAGGCTAGTTATGAAGAACAAGGTTGTTTGTTTTTGTTTGGTTGGGCAGGATAACATGAAGATGAAGGATCTATGTATGAAGGGTGAAGGTGTAAGTAAATGAAGGAATGTTTCAGTTGATAATACAAGAAAGGAACAACATCAATCCATTGGGCTTTGGAGTCATAATAGACTTTAATTGCACAGCAAGTTTCAAGAGTGGTCCATGGGGAAAGTCATCCATGTCAAAGGATATCTTTAAGTTGATTTTATGGAATGAAATAGTAAGAAATGAAGTGAAGGAATTAAAACACATGAAGAAACAAAGAACAGTATAAGATCAGGTAAGTACTTTTAAACTAGCCTGCTTTTGATATACTTTCAAGAGAAAACATTTAAAAACAGAGAACAACTTAAGATCAAGTAAATACTTTTAACTTATCCTTCTTTCAACATATTCTCAAAAGAAAACATTCATGATAAACATAAAAAGTAGTCTAAGATCAGGTAAGTACTTTTAAACTAGCCTGCTTTTGACATACTCTTAAGAGAACTTTTCAAAGCAACTGTTGGAGATAAACCAGAGGAAAGGGCTAACCATAAAATTCTCTTGCTCAGCTTTAATAAGTAGACTTCTCAAGAACATTTAAAGAAAAATTCTCAAGTTGTACTCAGGAAATATGGGCCTACCAACACTTCATCGGTTATACTCTATTGAATTACCTTCAATTTAACAATCAGTAGAAAAAACAAAGGATAAATATTTATCAATGAGATTTAGGGTACTTCAGAAGTAAATCCTAATCTATATTTTTTGTTCTTTATCAGAGAAAAGTGGATAGAATGAAAAAATAAAGAAAAATGACAATTACAGTGAGAAACACATCACCATTGGCATAGACCAGGATCCCATAAATCAGTTATTTGTATTTGATGTTCAAACCAGTTACAATCTTCAATTCCAGTGGGTCTTTACAACTTCAAACTTCTCATCTCAGCTTATGTATCTTCAATTCCTAAAAAATATACAACAGCTTCAAAAGCTATTTACATACAGCAAATATCCCGAGACCAACCTCTATACTATCTTCTACACAAGTATTTATAGAAGAATGAGGAGGTGGAGTGTAGAGCAGGGTCCTAGGTGTAATAAATATAGAGTAATGGTTTCTCAAACTTTGGAAGGCCTAAAGGACAAGATTTCGAATGCTCATCTCTGTTTTAATCAATTTTACATTAAGTTTCATCACCTTTAGTCACTTTTGTTGACTTTGAGGGTTTTTGGTAGGTTGGCAGTTAATGTTGAACTGTCTTTTTAAAAATATCCCTAACTTTACTTTCATTGTGCCTTCTTTTGAGGAAATAAACCTATAGGTGGTATTTTTGGCTTTAATTGCCTCACTGATGTGGCTTTTGGAGGCTTATTTTGCTAATTTGTCTATTTTTGTGGCTTTAAAACACTGTTATGACTTTGATTCTGCTATTAAGGCTGACTATGCCTTTTCATCCTACTCCGCTATTCAAATGTGCTTTTGCTGACTGTGTCCACCTTGACACTGCGTTTTAACCTTAAAATAACAGGATTTAACCCTTTAATCCCTCAAATTATGCTATATCTCTTTACTGTTGGGGTGTAAATCCTTTGAAACTTTAATCTTTGCTGTTGATCCCTTTACTTGTGTATAAATATTTAAACTGTGTATTAACCACCAAAATTTTGGATTCACTTTAATTATTTGATCCTCACCCTCTGTCTTTAATGTTTTTTCCTTTATCACTGTGGATAGGGGATTTTTAATGCAGTGGAGGGTTTTAAAGGTATGAGTAGCGCTTACGAAACATTGTTCAAACCCGCAGATGAAACCAGGAAGCCTTTTATTTCGTGTTTTAGCCTTGAAACATAGAGGAATTTGGCTCTGTCCCTTCGTGAGTTGAGGACAAGGTTTCTGCCTCGAAAAACCATGATAAACACCTGCAAAAATAATGAAATATGTTACAAAAACCTTGTGGGTCGGAAAAATGCATGCAGAGGCTGTGTGGGGAAAGAGGAGTTGGGCGGAAGAGGAGATGTGGGCGAAGGATGTATTTCAATCGTGGAGAGGCGAAGAAACTATGAAAATCAATTTAAATTTGGATATAAGCGTGAAAAATGGCCCGACGGTTTTATGAAAACCGTCGGTGGTTTTCACGCGACAGATAGGCGGTAAATGGTTAAAATGCGATTGAATCCGATTCCACACACTATGCAACACCTGTCTTTTTAGAAAACTGTCGGTATCGTGTGATTTTAGAGTGTTAAACTCCAGGCGCAAAAATTGCGCAATATTGCACCACAGCCGTTGGATTGGACGGTGCGGACCGAGTGCGATGGAAAAATTGCTCAGGTGGAAATGAAAGTGGAAACTAGGTGGCAGCGTTAGATAGGGCGGGTGCCGTATGTGGTGGATGGTAGGCCTCGGCGGAGTTGGGTCCTCGGGATTAATGATAACTATTAGATCAATAAGATCTATGGTGCAGGTTTGATGCTGGAGGTGAAACAAAGAAATGTGTCAGGCTATCCAGGGATGGAACGGAAAAGCGATGACCGTCAAATCGATTCGATCGATAGTCAAGATCGATTGGGGAGTTTGTATTTGCGCGAGAATATTTTCAAAGGGGACATAAGTTTCTTTTGAGGAGCGTGATGGCATAAGAGAGAAAGGAGGAGCTTAAGGTGAGGGCACTGGGGTGCAGTTCTGTGGAGTAGAAGCAACCAGGAGCAGAAGAAAGGGCTGAGGCTTATCGCATCAGTGTTTCACCAAGGAACAAGGTAAGGGGACCAAAAAGGAAGTCCGACTGGGTAATGCGATGAGTTCTTAGCATCCAATCACGGGGTTTAGTCATATGACGGAAAAATAAAAGAGCCGGGGCTAAGCTAAAAAGGGACTAAAGCCTGAGGGTAAAAAAGGGCTTAAAATGAAACCTTTTTGGGCATTTTTAAGTGTTCCAATAGGCAAAATGAGGGTTTTAAACCATTACAAGGGGTTTTTTTAATGATTTAAAAGGGGATTTTTATGAAAGGAAAGGTAATTTTGAGGGTCTTTGCGGATATTGGATGGAAAATTAGGAGGAGAAAAGGGTCTTTTTTTAGGGAAAATGGAGGGTAAAAAGGGCTAGAATGAGTGAATGAAATGATGAAAAGGGGGCTGTTTAGGAGACAGTTTTGAAGGGAACAACAGATTTCTTGTTAGATTTTTTGGAGGGAACAACAGGATTTTGAAGGGGACAACATTGTTTAAGTAACAACAATTTAGGGAACAACAACTAGGGAACAACAACTGGTAAAGAACAACAGACTTCAAGAATGAATGATTTTCTATGAAAATGATTTATTAAAGGCTCAGGACCTATTTTTAGTCATGATTTGCTATGAAAAAAATTTACTAATGGCTAAGAGTGGCTCCACTTGGGGATGGCAGCTCCTTGGAGGTGTCAAGAACTTCAGAATTTTATCTTTGGAATGTAGACCTGTGCCTTTATCTATTGACAACCTTTCTTCTCTGATCATGCCGCTTTAGAAAACATGATCAGTATTTGATATCAGCAAACAAATTCTTCCCAATCATTCTACCTACACAGCCTACCTTTCCTAACATTTTTTCTTCATAAGGTGCATTTGGACTTGTAAACCTTTGACATTAACATTTCATTCTTTTGAAAACAGGAAAAACTAATCTAAGTCTACCCTTGTTTCTTCCATGAGTTTAGATTAAACTGTTTAACTCATAAACTCTCTACCTAAGCTACTATCTGCCCGGATTAAACAGTCTGACAGATTTTATTCTCTACCTTCTAAAACAGAAATTTAAAACATAGTCAAATTGGGATTAGATTATCTGATTTTCCATGGTGTCTATGGCTGTATGTACAAGCTGCACATAGAATTTATTTGCAGAAATTTAATACAAAACTATGAAGACTTGAAATCTGAAAATTTAAACATCCTTCATTCTTTTTACAGCTCTGGTTTTGATCTTTTTGGAGCTAACTTTTCTCTCTTGGTTCAGAATTTGAGCAGATTAGAACCAATTCTATAACAATATTTCCATGTTCAAGATCTGAGCTTGTTTGAACCACTGCTTTTCTATCCTAATCTATTCTATTTATAAGCCAAGATTGAGCATTTTGGAAAATCTTCTTCACTAATCTATCTGCAGAAAATTGAAAACTATCTTAGTCATGATTAGGACGTATGAATAAAATAGAAGTGTTGTTTTTGGTAGTGGCATTTAATATTGCACACTTTCAGAATTCTTCTCTTTTTGGGTATGGTGATGTACCTTTCTCTTTTATTTCTGCCCTCTTCTCCTTTTTTATTGTTTTTGTATTTTTCTTTTTTCATTTTTTTTTTAAATTGAAAAGCAGTGTTATATACAATGAATAAAAAGCCTTGAAATTAAAAATATAAGTCAACAAAAATAATGTTTGAGAACCCTTCCATTGAGAGGACCTCCAAAGTATTCAGCTCCATCCAATTCTTGCAGAAAAAATGCATTGTTTCCAATAGAAGATTGGATGAGATAAGGGCCCTGTCATAAGTTAGCAAATTTTCCATGTTTGCCCTTATCTTCTCTTCTTGAATCCCATTTCAAAACTTTATCACCAACCTTGAAATTACTTTCCTTGGTTCTTTTATCAAACAACTTCTTGATGTTTTCTTGTAATTTTTGTGCTCTGATGTATAATTTCTCCCTGGTTTGCTGCAGATGTATTGTCTGGTTTATCCTTCTTGTTACCTCATCATCTTCAAATTGCACTTCCTGGATCAGCTTCATGACTGGAACTCCTAAACTGGTTGGAAATATTGTATATGTTCCATAAACTAGCTGGTAGGGAGACATCCCAATTGATTTTTTAATTATCAATCTGCCTGCCCATAAAGCATGTACTATCTTACTGTTCCATGATTTCTTGTTATCTTCCAGCAATTTTTTATTATGTTTACCAGAATTTTATTTGAGGACTCTTCCAGCCCATTACCTTGAGGGTAATAAGATGTGGAATGACCCAATATGATCTAATATTTATGACCAAATTCTACCATCTTTTTAGAACCAAATGCAGCAGCATTATCAGTGATGATCTTTCTAGGACAGCCAAATCTGGAAAGTATATGGTTTTCAAGGAATGAGATGATGACTGAGTTTGTAGCATTCCTAGAGGGGATGGCTTCTATCCACTTGGTAAAATAGTCTATTGCTGTGAGGATCCATCTATGTTCGGCAGATGAGGGAGGATGTATTTCCCCAATGAAGTCTACACCCCACTGCTGAAAAGGAGCTTCAACAGTGATGGGTTGCAGAGGTAAGGGAAGAAATTTTCTTTTACCTTCAAAGATTTGGCATTTGTGACAGGCAATAATCATTTTATGAACATCTTGAAAGAGGGTGGGCCAATAGTAACCAGTGTAAGGATTTTGTTAGCAGTTGACTTCCAGTAGAGGTGGCCTCCACATTCACCTTCATGAAACTCATGCTTAATCTTATCTGCATCATTCTCAGGCAAACATTTAAGCAATATTCCACTAGAATTTTTCCAATATAAACATTTATTCAAAATGCAGTAATTTATAGCTTTTAACTTTAGAAATATTTCCTTTGTTTTAGACAAACTAGGAGGAACATTGAAGTTGAGCAAAACATACAAAATATCAACATACCAAGATGAATTTAGAAAATGATCTTCAATAATTGGAGTTGAAAACTCTTCCTGTTCATCTAATGCATTAAACATGTTTATATCAAGAGCGTGAAAGTTGGATTCAACCATAAGTTTTTATATTCCTTGACCTTTTATGAGCTTATTGGGCTTGATTTCTAAATCATATTCTAAAATCAAAGCATTCCACTTTCCTCTTTTTCCATCTGGATCTTGGGTCAATATGTCCTTCACAACTGAATGAGGCACAAATGCTATGATGTGGGAATGAAAAATGTAAACTCTAAAGTCTTTTAAGGCTTTGAACAAGGCAAAGGCTTGTTTTTCCATTATGTTATACTTCAGAGGTGCATCTCTCAATGCCTTTCTGAAAAATGCAATGGGTTGCTCTTGTACATTCAAATTCTTCTATAATAATACAACAACTACTGTGTGTTGTGATGAAAATGAGAAAATGAAGAAATATTTTGAAAAATCAGGACTGATAAGAACTAGTGTTTTAGTGAGTGCTTGTTTTACCAGTTCAAATGATTTGTTTGCTTCTAAGGTCCATTTAACTCCTTCTTCCATTTTAAGCATGTTTGTTATGTTTCTAGGGAGTTCAGCTAGATTGGGTATGAACCTTCTCAAGAAATTAATCTTTCCAATGAAAGATTGAAGTTCCTTGATCTTTCTGGGATGGTTGATTTGCAATATACCATCAATCCTTTTTGGGTATATCCTTATTCCTTCTTCTGAAATGATATGCCCAATAAGTTTTCCTTTTTGGAGACCAAACAGTGTTTTCTTTGGATTCAAAGATAACCCAAATTTTCTGCACTTTTCAAAGACCTTTCTTAAGTGTATAAGGTGTTCTCCATCTGTTTTAGAATAAACAGTTATATCATCAAGGTAAATCACAATGAAGTAACCTATTTCTTCTGAAAATGCAATGTCCATGGCTCTCTAGAATGTGGCACCAACATTCATTAAACCAAAAGGCATTTTCAAATACATGAAGTACCCCAAGGTGTAGTAAAGGCTGCTTTAAGTTGATCATCACGATGTACCAATATTTGATTGTAACCTGAGAAGCCATCTAGCAAAGAAATTCTTCTAGAACCAACTACCCTTTGTAAGATATGATCCATCTTGGGTAACGGATAATTGTTCTTTAATGAGGCTTTGTTTAAGTTTCTAAAATCAATGCAAAGCCTTATTTCTCTCGTTTTCTTCCTAACTGATACAATATTAGACACCCACTCTGAGTATCTAACAGGGACTATAATTCCAGCATCATACATTGTTCTAATTTCTTTCTCTACCAAAGGCAATTGAACAGGGTTGATTCTGCGCAATTTTTGTTTAAAAGGTTTTTGGTTTTCTTTGAGAGGTATATTATGCTAAATTATTTATGTATCTTATGATTTCAAATATTCATAACTCCATGCAAACACATCAGAAAATTATTTAAACAGTTCAATATATTTCAATTTAATGTGAGCTGGCAGTGTTTTATATAATTTGATCATCTTGGGTTTCTGTTCATTGCCTGTGTTGAATTCTTCTACTTCAGTTTCTATGGGTTCCAGTTTTGGCTTCTTAGCAGCATCATTCAAGTCAAATAATTCCTCTAAAGGGACCAACCCTTTTGGCAAGCTTTGGTCTTTGGATTGCAGCACCTCTAAGTCTTCATCTTCTAAAATTGTTCTAGTTTCTGTTATTTGTTTTGGTTCATTGGTTAATAGATTTATTTCAACAATATTGGGAGATTTTTCTTCTTCAAAAAGTGGGTTTTCCTTATTGGGATAGTCTTTTTCATAGTCTGAATCTGAGTTTGGAATTTCAAATTCATTCTTAGAGTATAGGAAGTCTTCTATTTGTTTATCTCCCTCAAAAACTTGCCAGTATTTTTCATTATCTAGGAAAGCTGGTCTAAATTTGACTTGGGTGGTGCATTGCTTGGTTTCATAAGGTGTCAGAGAAGTTCTAGCAGCAAAGGCTAATCCATTAGCCATAATGTTTTGGTTTCTTGGGACAAAGATAAGTTGGAATTCATCGAATGTTTTTAATAAGTCCATGCAATCATCTCTATAGGCCCTAAGTCTGGGATGTTTAGCATTGTACTCCCCATTTACTTGCCTAATAATTAACTCTGAATCCCCATGAAATTTTATCCTTTTGGCCCCTAATTTTTTCAATAAATGCAGGCCTAAAAGGAGATCTTCATAGTCAGCTATGTTGTTGGTACATTGAAAGTTTAATATAAAGGATTTTCCCTCAACATGATTGTTTTCAGTGTTGTGTAACTATATGTCTACTCCTGCATCATTTTTAGTGCATGACATCTCAAAATTCATGCTCCAAAGAGGACTGTTTTCAGATTTATCATTTATTGTATTGCTATTCTCTGTGTCTTTTTCATTGTTTTTTTATGTACAAAGGTCTGCACTACGCTTTTCTGTGTTTTATTCCTCAATGTTTTCGATGTTTTGAGGTTTTACTCCTTGATTTTCATGATCTGCATTATGCTTGTGACTATTCTGGACCTCAAGACTTCTACTCTGTTTGCCATCAATTTCAAAATCAGAAAATTGTTTTCTAATTCTCTCTTTATTTCCCTCTTTATCAATGGTTGTAACTATGTTTTCATGTGAAGTGATTATGGCATTTGATGTTTTTTCATTGATTAATCATTTCTCTTTAAGAATATGATCATTGAAAAGAATGAAAGAGTCAAGATTAGTGTGTATGGAGTAGAGAGGAGAGTTTTCTGGTCTTTTTTGACTACTCATCATGTATTTCATGTGTGTTTCCCTATAGAGTCTTCTAGGTTGACTAAAGACAGGGATGGTGGCATAAGTCATATCCATCTGCATTGTGCCCTGTAACTTAGCACCCCATGACCTTGAAAGGAGCATGCCATATTTTGGGGGTATATCAGCCACTAGAATGTCCATCACTAAGCTCTTGATTGGTATTTGGGCTAAGTTAACACACAGATCCTTTATTAGGCCTAGGCATCTTACCCTACTTGAATCAAAGGAATATAAATCTTTGTAGGGTCTAGTTACCTCTAAGCCTAATCTTTCCATTATCACCTTGGACATGAGGTTGTGTGATGCTCCTGAGTTAAGCATGGCATTGTGCAAAATATTTTCATGGATGTTAAAACTGATGTAGAATGGAGGGGTGGTTCCTTCTTGAAATTTTCCTTCAATCTTTGGTCCAAATATGAGCTCTGGGGCATCATCATTTAAGTTGACAGTGTCATGAACCTCTTCTATGTTCAAAGCCTTCAAAATCTGACCTCTTTATATATTTTGAGTGAATAACTCAGTAAGTGGGATAGAGATTTTGATTTTGGATATTTCATTCTCTAGGCTAAAAGGAATTTGGTTTTTCAAAATGTTTAGTTTAGCCTTGTTAGTCACTCCTTGTTCAGCAAAGTCAGCTTGCTGATTTCTAGTATTTACAGTAGTTAAAAGAGTTTTTTTAGGATAATTAGCTGAATTGCTAGTGCTACTGGGATTAACACTCTGTTTTTCATTGGCTTGGGTGTCTTTCCCTTTGTTTGGATCAGAATTTATAGCCATTGTTTTATGAATTTCTGTTGTCTTTTTGGGAACATTTTCAGGTTATTTTTAGTAGATTTATCAGAGGTTTTTCTCGTGGAGTTTCTTGATTCTTTTTACCTCTCAGATCATATTTTTTAGGCAATCCTACGATGGTATTTTCAAAGTATTGTTCATAATAATCAGTTTTTAGTCTTATGTTATCATAATATGTATATAGACCTTGTTTTCTTTCATGGAGGAAATAAGAATCCTCATTGCTTACTCCCAACATGTTCATGTTGTCATAATCTATTTTTTCATTTGTCTCCTCATCCTTATTAACATAATTTTCTTGGAAAGGAGGTCTGATTTGTTGATCATCCTCTCTTTATCTATTTTGAGGTTGATTTCTCCTAAAGTTCTGATTCTGTTTTTGAGATTGATTTCTATTCTGAGGAGCTGATTGATTTTCCCTAGATTTTTCTTTCTCAAGTATGCTCATTTTCTTCATCATTCTCTCCATTTTTGAACTAGATGTGGAAGGTGCAGTTTCCTCCCTAAATGATACTTTCTTTTCATTCCTCATCCTAGCTCTTTTCTCAATTAGATTCACTTCCACAGCTAGAGCTCCTTTCTGCATGTCTTCTGAAGTCAAAGGATCTCTTTCTCTTAGCTGATAGGCCATTTCAGGATCAAATCCTTCAGGAAATTTTTCCAAAGCTGATCCTTGTGGAGGTTTCAAATCTGGGGGTAATGCATTGTAAACACTATTGAATCTAGTGCAATAATTTTGAACACTTTCCCCAGTGTTTCTCTTGAGGTTATTGTAATCTGAAAGAATTTGGAAAGGGTTTTTTCTGACTTCCCATTTGTTTAGGAATGAATGATGGAGAGCTTGGAGTTCATTAATACTATGAGGGGTTAAGCCTTTGAACCTCTTTCTTTCTTCTCCCCCTAAGCTTTGAGCAAATAATTTGAGTTTGAAAGTTTCATCATCAATTTCATTTCTATCAAAATATTCATTCATCTTGTCCACATGTTGTGAAGCAGTAGTAGCGTACTGGCATCATATAATGGTATCTTGGACTGATATTCCTATGGGAGATTGACTAAAGGTAAAGGAAGTACTATAGGAGCATACCATGTTGCCATGATACGAGGTTGTGGAAAAAATAAGGGTTTTATAGGTGGAGGATGTAAGATGGAAGGGGGTTGGTGAAATGGAGTGGTTTGAATAGTGGGTGTATCAAAAACAGAAGTGGATGGACCAGAAAGAGACTGTTGAGGAGATCTTGGATGAGAGAAACCAAAATTATGAAGGAAATATAAATCAGGTGGGATAGTTTCTCTGCTAACAGTTTTCTCACCACTATGTTGGGGAGAGTGTGAAAGCTCAAAGTCTATCAGATGAATATCATCAAGTGACCTAGTTCTGAATGGGTTTCTTAAGTCAAATTGTGAATCTTGAAGAACTGCAAGGTTTTCGGGAACAGAATTAGCTCTATAGACTGGTCTGGCAACAGTTGAAGTTTTAGGCTTAGGAGACTTCCTAAGGATTCTTTCTGGATTATCAACTGCCTCAGGAGGATTTGGGTCAGGATAGGCTCTATTATAAATTCTTCTAGAAGCCACTATGTTGTAGTATCAGACTTAAATGATAAGAAAATTTTAACCAAGTATGACAATTTTTAGTAGGCTAACTGATCTTTAACAAGAAAAATTAATCCTCAAAGCTTCCTTAACTGAGTTTGTATGATGTTATGATAGAAATGAGATTCCTAGCAGAGTCTTTAGGTCAATTCAGGATCTTGGAGTCACCAGGTGGAAATTTTGTGCTTTTAGAAGGTAAAATGTTTTATGGTCCACCACCACTAATAGGTTTGAATACCAATCTGAAATGTTTTTTTTTTTTTTTTTGGGTTTTCTGAGTTTTTATAGTCCTATGGTTATGAGAGTGTCCTATATCTATTTCATAACTTAGATATGGTGATGAGACAAATAGATTTTACTATGTGGCTTACTAGATGATTTCTCCAAGTTTGGATAAGGGCTTTTTAGAATCCTAAGAAGTACTTAGATTGCCACTGATTCAGACAAGTCCTATCATGATCACCAATACGCTTGGTAGTGCTTGAAGAAAGCTGATTTCACTTAAGTGAATACTGAGTGTTTAGTTTTAAGGATTTTACTCAGAAGTTCCCCAGTATGGTTGCCACTTTGTTAGGGTTCCGTAGTTTGCAAGATTGGCAAGTACAAACACTGCAGACCCTACATCAAACCACTTTGGAATATGAGGAAATAACCATCCTAGATTCAAAGAGCGATCTCTCTATGTATTTGTTCAAAGAAATGATCTTTAAGGCTTCAAGTATGATTTTAGGCTAGTTAAGAAGAACAAGGTTGTTTTTTTTTTGTTTGGTTGGGCAGGATAATATGAAGATGAAGGAAGTTTGTATGAAGGGTAAAGGTTTAATTAAATGAAGGAATGTTTCAGTTGATAAGACAAGCAAGGAAAAGCATCAATCCATTGGGCTATGGAGTCATAATAGGATTTAATTGCACAACAAGTTTCAAGAGTGGTCCATGGGGCAAGTCATCCATGTCAAAGGATATCTTTAAGTTCATTTTATGGAATGAAACAATAAGAAATGAAGTGAAGGAAGTAAAAAAGATGAAGAAACAAAGAACAATCTAAGATTAGGTAAGTACTTTTAAACTAGCCTTCTTTTGACATGCACTTAAAGGAAAAAACACAAAATCAGCCTAAGATCAGGTAAGTACTTTTAAACTAGCCTACTATTGATATAATTTCAAGAGAAAACATTTAAAACTAGAGAATAGCTTAAGATAAAGTAAACAATTTTAACTTAGCCTGCTTTCAACGTATTCTCAAAAGAAGACATTCATGATAAACATAAAAAGTAGTCTAATATCAAGTAAGTACTTTTAAACTAGCCTGCTTTTGACATACTCTTAAGGGAACTATTAAAAGCAACTGTTGGAGATAAACCAGAGGAAAGGGCTAACCATAAACTTCTCTAGTTCAACTTTAATTAGCAGACTTCTCAAGAACATTTAAAGACAAATTCTCAAGTTGTAATCAGGAAATATGGGCCTACCAACACTTCACTGGTTATACTCTATTGAATTGCCTTCAAATTAAAAATCAACAGAAAACATAAAGGATAAATATTTATCAGTGAGATTTAGGGTACTTCAGAATTAAATCCTAATCTATATTTTTTTTCTTTATCAGATAAAAGTGGACATAATGAAAACATAAATAAAAATGAAAATTACAGTGAGAAACACATCACCATTGACATAGACTAGGATCCCATAAATTAGCTATTTGTATTTGATGTTCAAACTAGTTACAATATTCAAGTTCGATGGGTCTTCAAAGCTTAAAACTTCTCATCTCAGCTTATGTATCTTCAATTCCTAACAGAGCTACAGCAGCTTCAAAATCTATTTACATACAACAGATATCCCGAGGCCAACCTCTATACTATCTTCTACAGAAGTATTTATAGAAGAATGAGGAGGTGGAGTGTAGAGAAGGGTATTAGGTGTAATAAATACAGAGTAATGATTGCTCGACCTTTGGGAGGCCTAAAGGAGAAGATTTTAAATGCTCATATCTTTTTAATCAATTTTACATTAAGTTTCATCACCTTTAGTCACTTTTGTTGACTTTGGGGTTTTTGGTAGGTTGGCAGTTAATGTTGAGCTGTCTTTTTAAAAATATCCCTAACTGTGCTTTCATTGTGCCTTATTTAAAGGAAATAAGCCTATAGGTGGCAGTTTTGGCTTAATTTCCTCACTGATGTGGCTTTTGGAGGCTTCTTTTGCTAATCTATCTGTTTTTGTGGCTTTAAAACACTGTTATGACTTTGATTCTTCTATTAAGGTAGACCATGCCTTTTCATCCTTTCGGTCTTCAAATGTGCTTTTGCTGACTATGTACACCTTGAAACTATGTTTTAAACTTAAAATAACAGGATTTAACCCTTTAATCCCTCAAATTGTGATATATCTCTTTACTGTCGGGGTTTAAATCCTTTGAAACTTTAATCTTTATTGTTGATCCCTTTACTTGTGTAGAAATATTTAAATTGTGTATTAACCACCAAACTGTCAGATTCACTTTAATTCTTCAATCCTCACCCTCTGTCTTTAATTTTTTTTCCTTTATCACCATGGACAGGGGATTTTTAGTGCAGTGGAGGGTTTTAAAGGTATGAGCAACGCTTACGTAGCACTGTTCAAACCCACAGATGAAACCAGGCAGCCTTTTATTTCGTGTTTTAGCCTTCAAACATAGAGGAATTTGGCTCTATCCCTTCATGAGTCGAGGACAAGGTTTCTGCCCCGAAAAACCATGATAAACACCTGCAAAAATAATGAAATATGTTACAAAAAACCCTGCGGGCCGGAAAACTGCATGCAGAGGCTGTGTGGGGGTGGAGGAGCTGGGCGGAAGTGGAGATGCAGGCGAAGGAGGGATTTCTATGGCAAAGAGGTGAAGAAACTGTGAAAATTGATTTAAATTAGGATATAAGCGTGAAAAATGTCCTAGTGGTTTTATGAAAACCGTCGGCGGTTTTTGCACGACAGATAGGCGGTAAGTAGTTAAAACACGATTGAATGTGATTCCACACACTATGCAACAACTGTCTTTTTAGAAAACTGCCAGTATCGCGTGATTTTAGAGTGTTAAACTTTGGGAGTGAAAATTGTACAATATGCCACCACAACCGTTGGATGAAAGGGATGAGATCGAACGGTGCGGACCGAGCGTGATGGAAAAATTGCTCGGGTAGAAATGAAAGTGGAAACCAGGTGGCAGCATTAGATAGGGTGGGTGCTGTATTTGGAAGATGGTAGGCCTCGGCGGAGTTGGGTCATCGGGGTTAATGATAGCCGTTAGATCAATAAGATCTACGGTGCGGGTTTGATGCTGAAGGCGAAACAAATAAATGTGTTAGGCGATCTAGGGATGGAACGGGCAAGCGATGACCGTCAGATCGATTCGATCGACATTCAAGATTTCTTAGGGAATTTGTATTTGCACGAGAATATTTTCAAAGGGGACATAAGTTTCTTTTGAGGGGTGTGATGGTATAAGGGAGAAAGGAGGAGCTTAAGGTGAGGGCGCTGGGGCACGTTCTATGGAGTAGAAGTGACCAGGAGTGGAAGAAAGGGCTGGGACTTATTGCATCAGTGTTTCGCCAAGGAACAAGGTAAGGAAAAGGAAGTCCGATTGCACGATGCGATGAGCACTTAGCATCCATTCACGGGGTTTAGTCATATGAGGAAAAAAAAAAGAGTCGTTGCTAAGATGAAAAGGGACTAAAGCCTGAGGGTAAAAAAGGGCTTAAAATGAAACCTTTTTGGGTGTTTTTAAGTGTTCCGATAGGTAGAATGAGGGCTTTTAAACCATTACAAAGGGTTTTTTTAATGTTTTAAAAGGGGATTTTTATGAAAGAAAAGGTAATTTTGAGGGTCTCTAAGCATATTGGAGGGAAAATTAGAAGGAGAAAAGGGTCTTATTCAGGGAAAATGGAGGGTAAAAAGGGCTACAATGAGTGAATGAAATGATGAAAAGGGGGTTGTTTAGGAGACAGTTTTGAAGGGAACAATAGATTTCTTGTTAGATTTTTTGGAGGGAATAGCAGGCTTTTGAAGGGGACAACACTGTTTAGGGAACAACAACTAGGGAACAACAACTAGTAAGGAAAAACTGACTTCAAGAATGAATGATTTTATATGAAAATGATTTCTTGAAGGCTCAGGACCTGTTTTTAGCCATAATTTGTTATGAAAAAAATTTACTAATGGCTAACATGATGGAAGGGAATCCAAACCTCTAGGTGTTCTCACTAGTTTACCGATTACGTTAGAAGGGAAGACATTCAACATCAAGGTTGGAGTAGTTGAGGCCAAGCTCAATTACAATATTCTCCTCAGTCACAGTTGGACTCACACCATGGTGTGCATTCCATCCACTCTCTTTTCTGTTTTGAAACTCCCACATGAAGGAAAGACTATTACTGTTGATCAGTTATCATTCTTCACTTATTATGAGAACAATGTTCCATAGGTGGATCAAATTCCTACTCCCTACGAGACCATAGGGTTGGGTCTCTTCAAAAATTCTGCCCTCATGGGTATTTTTCCTCTTCCTCCACCCCACACTGTTCATATTAATATCATCTCTCGGTCTGATGACCCGTGGATCATCCATTCACCTAAGAAAATCGATTCTTTTGGATATTCAATGTCGTTAAGTCTAGTCGAGATAGACTATTGTGGACTTATTTCCGCTTTGGAGCCTCCACCGTCTGATCATGCTCCTTTGAGCATGTCTCTTAACACTTATTCTCAATCCCCTTGGCTCGATGATTCGGATTCACCCGATCCCTTGAAAGAGATATTTCCCTTTGATGAAGCCATTGTGGAAATTATGTCTCTTGAGGATCCTTCTGGGAGGATAGTCATCATCATTCCTCGTTCATGCCTGGTCTTGGGCCCATGTCTACATGTATTGAGATATTTTCATCTCAAGTTCCTTCTCCTCCGTTTCAAATGCCTATTCTAACACATGAAGTGTTTACGAAGGGTAACTTGAGTAACATCACGCAAACGATTCCTATCGACATTTCTGTGGAGTCAGGAATTGTCGAGAACATCCAAATTAGGGTCACCTATTCTTCAGATGAAGTTCAGGTTTATACTAGCCTTTTCCACTAGTCTGAAATGCCTTTTCATGGTATTACAAAGTGATGTCTGACATTGATCCTAGTATAGTGGTGCATGAGATTCCTACCTACCCTAGTTCGAATACTATTCGTCAACAGCTTCGTCCTGTGCACCCTAGAAAGGTTGTCGCCATTAAGGGTGAAGTTGAAAAACTTCTCAAAGATGGTTTTATCTATCTGATTCCCTTGACAGAATCAGTGTCCAACATTGTCTCTGTAGATAATAAATGGGGTACTACTTGGGTCTGTGTTGATTATTGTGACATAAACTGGGACTGTCCTAAGGATAATTATCCTACTCCCTTTATTGATCAAATCATCGATGACTGTGTGGGGAGTGAGATAGCTTCCCTCATGGATAGATTTTCTGGCTATAACCATATTAAGATTCTCCCCACCGATCAACAAAATACTTCCTTCATCTATCCTTGGGGTACTTTCGCGTATAAGAAGCTCCCTTTTGGCTTGAAAAATGTTGGGGCCACGTTTCAGCGAGCGATGTCATATGCTTTTCACGATATTAGGCACATCGTTCAGTATTATCTAGATGATCTTCTGGCTCATTCAGCTAAACGTAAGGACCACCCTGAAGATCCTCATCAGATATTTCTTCACTGTCAAAGTTATAACATCCGGTTAAATCTGCATAAGTGCGTCTTCTGCATTGATTCAAGTAGACCCTTGGGGTTTATCATTTCCAAAGATAAGATTTGCCTCGATCCACTCAAAGTTGAGGCTATTATTAATCTCCCCTCTACATCGTCATTACATCATCTGCAGAGTCTAGAGGGGAAGGCTAATTGTTTATGCCGTTTTATACCTAACTATGCCAAAGTGACTAAAGGATTCACGTGATTACTAAAGCAGGACATCCCATTCCTTTGGGATGAGATCGCCCAAAAGTCTTTCGACACTCTGAAGATGTTGTTGGTCAATTCTCCTCTGTTGCATCCTCCGAACTATCATCATGATTTTTCCCTCTTTTTAGCTGTCATTTTTAGCACGATTGCCATGGTTTTGGTGCAAGACGATCATGACGGTGGTGAGCATGTTATTTACTACCTCTCTCGTAACCTTCTCTATACCAAAACGTGCTATGCCCATGTCGAGAACTTAGCATTAGCTGCGGTTCAAGCAGTTCAACATTTTTGTCATTACATTTTGCTGCGTACTGTGACTGTGATTTCCGACTACAACCCTATGACCTATATGTTGTCTTGACAATTGATAGGGGGAAATTAATCGAAGTGGATTGTCATCCTCCAAAAGTTTTATTTGGAATTTACTACTGCCAAGTCGAAGAAATCGCTAGTCTTTGTTGATCTGATCTACTCCTTCCCCTCTGACTCTACTCTATCTTGTTCTAAGGAATGCATTCCAAATGATTCGCTTTTTCTGATTATCACCCTCGATCCTTGGTATAGTGATATCATTGTATATATTCAAGCTTCTACTTTTGGATCTGAGTTGACTAAGTATGCTCGCTGACGCATCTGTCATCAATCGCAACCTTATCGTATAGTCGGAGATACACTCTACTGCATCGGAGGAGATTTCGTTCTCTGTCAATGTTTGACTCTCAAGGAGGCTGAAAAATCCCTGAATGACTGTCACAATGGTGCATGTGGCGGTCACATGTCTAGTTATTCCACTGCACAAAAGATTATTCATGCTAGATATTTTTGGCCCTCCATCTTCAAGGACTGCATTGTCACTATCCGTAAATGTCATGATTTCCATATTTACCAGCACAAGATGTCCACGCCACCTACACATCTCCAGCCTGTCATTACCATTGGTCCCTTTGTGAAGTGGGGCATCGATTTTATGATGTGTAACCCTCACTCGACCGAGGGGCATGCTTATATTATTGTAGCTGTTGACTACTTCACAAAATGGGCCGAAGCAATGCCTACACTTACAGTTGACGGTAAGACAAAAAATTAGTTCATATTCAATCACATCATTTATAGTTTGGGTATCCCTCAAGCCATCGTTATGAATCATGGTTCCCATTTTTGGCATTATATGGTGGCAGAGTTCACTTCCAAGTTGGGTCTGTATCATGACAGATCAACGTCATACTATCCTCAGGCCAATGGCTAGGTTGAAGCCTTGAATAAAGTTCTTGTCACCATGATTCAATGTACGATTGGGATGCACAAATAAAATTGGAATATATTGTTATTTTCGGCTCTTTGGGCATCTTGAACTTTAGTTATGGATGCGGCCGGATTCACTCCATTTTAGCTTGTTTACAGTCTGGAAGCTACCCTTCCGATTGAGTGTGAAATACCCTCTCAAGTTGGTTATTGAATTGCTGCCAAACACTTCGCTAGAAGAAAAAAATATTCTATACTTAGAAAGGCTGGATTAAACTCGCTGCTTTGCTACTTTGGTCATTGAGGCACAAAAGTGTTAGAAAATTATATATTATGGAGCAATGCAACACATAAAATATGCGGAAAATACAAGCACACAAAACACATAAAACTAGAGAGACACAGATATACGTGGTTCACCCATTTTGGGCTATGTCCACCTCGAACAGCCAGTCCTTCCTTTCTATTATCTAGCAAAAATTTAGAGACAAAACCTACAGTAGATCCGTTGTAATATCCTATGTTCCCTCTCACAGTCTCCCTCTCTATTTATCGCTCCGATAATACACACACAATGCACAGCCGCAATACAATGCCCTCATAAAAACAAGGGGTTGCCTTCTAGGGCGAAAAACCCTAATCTAAACATAACTTCTACCGTCAGATCATTTGCCTAATGAACGGCCCGGATTGACTAGAAATTACTATACTTTTACAAGGCAATTTTACATCTGTTTTTAGCTTCGAGGGCGCTGCCCCCGAAACCCCCCGCCAGGGGCGGGGCTCCGAAAAGCACTTTCGGCCCCCCCCTGGACCCCCCATGGCAGCGATTAATTACGAGCGGCGTTGCCGCCCCTTTTAAGGTACAGGGGTCCAATGTTGTGATTCAAAGTAAACAAGATAATCAGGCTCCACACCCAACAATCTCCCACTTGAGACTGATTGTACAACTCCACCGCTGCTTCATTTGCTGGACAATGACTCCTCTATGGACCTGGCTATTCCTCATCTTCATCATCATCCTTTAAGACCAATTGAAACTGAGCATGTTCTCAGTTTCTCCCTGGTTACAACTTTTGTTAGCATATCTGCAGGATTCTGGCTAGTGTGTATATTTTCCAGCTTCAACTCTCCATCTTCCAATACTGACCGTATGAAATGGTACTTGAGATGTATGTGTTTAGTCCTGGAATGAAATCCTGAGTTCTTTGCAAGATGAATAGCACTTTGGCTATCACTATATAGCGTGCCCATATCATGTTTCTTACCCAATTCATCCATAAACCTTTGTAACCAGATCATTTCTTTACTAGCCTCTGTAGCAGCAACACACTATGCTTCTGTTGTTGAAAGTGCAACAACACTTTGGATTTTTGAAACCCAACTGAGAGTTGTTCCACCTACAGTAAATACATATCCTGTAGTGCTCCTCCTGTTATCTCTGTCACCTGCCATATCTGCATCAACATACCCCTGTAGAGCAATGTTTGAACCACCAAAGCATAATGCTTGATTTGTGGTACCTCTCAAATATCTAAGAATCCATTTTACTACCATCCAATGTTCTTTTCCTGGATTATTCATGTACCTTCTTACAACTCCCACTGTGTGTGCAATATCAGGCCTTGTGCAGACCATTGCATACATTAAGCTTCCAACTGCAGATGCATATGGAACTTTAGACATATATTCCATTTGTTTGTGGGTCTTGGGGCACATCTCCTTACTAAGTTTGAAATGGCTAGCAAAAGGTGTACTAACTAGTTTTGCATTCTGCATATTAAATCTTTTCAACACCTTTTCTATGTACTCATTCTGAGGCAGTGTTAATTTGCAATTTTTCCGGTCTCTAGTTATCCTCATACCAAGGATTTGTTTTGCAGCTCCCAAATCCTTCATTGAAAAAGAATTTGCCAATTTTCTTTTGAGCACATTTATTTCCTACATGTTAGATCCTGCAACAAGCATGTCATCTACATACAATAACAATATAATATAGCTGCCATCATTTTGCCTTTTTAGATAAACACAATGATCAGAGTGACATCTAGTATAACCTTGTTCAGACATAAGCTTGTAAAATTTTAGATACCACTACCTTGGATCCTGTTTTAAGCCATACAAGCTCTTCTTTAACCCACACACCAATTTTTCTTTCCCTTTTACCTCATATCCTTCTGGTTGCTGCATGTATATCTCTTCCTCCAAATCTCCATGGAGAAATGTTGTCTTTACATCTAACTATTTAAGATGTAAATCTTCCACTGCTACAAGACTTAAAATAGTTCTGATTGAATTCATTTTAACAACAGGAGAAAATATTTCATCAAAATCAATACCTTTCTTCTGTGCAAACCCCTTCACCACAAGTCTAGCTTTGTACCTCTGTTTTCCTCCATCTTCTTCCTTCAGCCTTTACACCCATTTATTCTGCAATGTAGTTTTACCTGCAGGCAACCTGACTAAGTCCCAAGTCTGGTTATGCATTAAGGAGTCCATCTCTTCTTCCATGGCTAGCTCCCACTTCTTCATGCTTTCAACCTGCATTGCTTCTTCATAACATTCAAGTTCACCAGAATCGGTCAACAATAAATAATATAATGAAGGAGAGTATTGTTCAGGGGGTCTACTTATCCTGGTAGATCTTATAACACCACTTTTAGGTGTTTGAGGTGCATGATGTTGTTGTGGTGGTTGCTGCTGCAGTGGTTGTTAATTATTATTATTTTCAAGCACCTTTACGTTTTCAGATATCTCATCAAGAACCGCGTATTCCTTGCTTTCTTTTTCCTGTTTCTTTTCCTGCAACTGATTCTTATACAAGACCTTTTCATTGAATATTACATCTCTACTCCTAATGATTTTGTGATTTTCATAATCATATAAGCGATAACCAAAATAATTCGCACCATATCCAATAAAGGTACATTTATTTGATTTTGCCTCAAGCTTTTTTCTGTTTTCTTTATTAATATGGACAAAGGCCTCACAACCAAAAGGCTTTAAAAAAGAGTAGTTTACCTATTTACCTGTCCATGCTTCCTCTGGAATACCACCATCCAAGGAACTTGAAGGCCCTCTGTTTATTAGATAAACAACAGTATTTATAGCATATGCCCAAAATTGTAAAGGAAATCCTGCATGAAATCTCATGCACCTTGCACGCTCCATGATTGTTCTCTTCATCCTTTCTGACACACCATTTTCTTGTGGTGTTCTTGGAACTATCTTCTCTCTACGAATTCCATGCTCTGAACAGTACCTATCAAACTCTTTGCTGCAATATTCATCTCCATTGTCTGATCTGAGACACTTCAACTTATTTCCTGTCTCAATCTCAACCAAAGCTTTCCATTTCTTGAAAGTATCAAATACATCAGATTTATTTTGAATACAATAAATCCATGTTTTTCTAGTTGCATCATCAATAAAAGTAACATAATAATGAGAGCCACTGAGAGATGATACCTGAGCAGGTCGCCATACATCTGTATGCACAAGCTCCAATTTTTCGCTCTTATTTTCTTTCCCAACTCTGAGAAATCTGACTCTCTTTTGTTTTCCATAAATGAAATTCTCACAGAAATCCAAATCAACATTCTTCAAACCTGGCAAAAAAATTCTTGAGTGAAGAATCTTCATTCCCTTCTCACTCATGTGTCCGAGCCTATGATGCCATAATGCTGCATCTACTCCTTTGGAAGTTAAAGCATTAATAGAGTTAGAAATACCATTGCATAAATACAATGTACCAACCTTTTCACCTTTTGCTATTACCAGCGCTCCTTTGGTGACCTTCCAAGTTTTATCTGTGAAAGTTGTCACACAACCTTCACTGCCTAACTACCCTGTTGAAATCAGATTTTTCTTCAGATCTAGAACATGCCTTACCTCCTTTAGTAGACATTTGTTTCCATTCTGTTGTTTTACAAGAACTTTACCCATTCCAACAATTTTACAGGGTTTATCATTACCCAAACGAACTTGTCCAAAATATCCTTGAACATAGTCATGAAAATATTTCTTATCAGGTGTGGCATGGAATGAAGCCCCTGAATCTACAACCCAAGAATCAATAACATTTTTGAAAGAAATAATCAAAGCATCTTGTAACACATCACCTGTCACATTTTCTTCATGATTGTTTTCTTGTTGTGTGTCTCCTTATTTTCGCTTCCGAGATCTACAGTCTTTCTTTATGTGTCTTTTCTTTCTGCAATTCTAGCACACTATCCCCGATCTGGACTTGGATCTGTCTTTCCTTGATTTACTGCGATATTCGGAGCTCTTTCCTCTTTCCATTCTTCTTCCCCTAGACTCTGCACTCAAAGCATTACCCGATGTCTCACCGGAGCTTTTCCGTCGCATTTCCTCGCTAAGGATAGCACCAACAACATCATCAAACTTTAAACTACTAGATCCAGAGACAGAGTTACTAATGGCCATTACTAAACCATTCCAACTCTCTTGCAATGAGCACAAGAATAACATAGCTTTAACTTCATCATAAAATTTTACCCCTACAGAACTTAACTGATTGGTAACTGTATTAAATTCATTTAAATGGTCTGCAATAGATCCACCTTCCGACATCTTCATATTAAATAGTCATTTCATAAGAAATGCCTTGTTTGAGGCCAAGGGTTTTTCATATAGTTTCGCCAACGTCTGCATCAAACCCTATGTTGTTGTTTCCTTCGAAATATTGAAGGTGACTGACGCTGCAAGACACAACCGTACTGTTCGGAGTGCCTTTCTATCGAGAATGTTCCATTCCGCGTCTGTCATGGCCGTCAGCTTCTTTATTTTTCCACTCAATGGTAGGTATAGATATTTCTAATACAGATAATATTCCATCTGCATCTTCCATATCGGAAAGTTTTGGCCGTTAAATTTCTCGACCCTAAACTTACCATCTTCCGCCATTGCTCCTACTCGAACCAGGAACCCTTCTTTTTTGCGAGTTTATCAGCCAAATATACCTTCGGCTCTGATACCAGTTGTTAGAAAATTATATATTATGGAGCAATGCAACACATAAAATATGCGGAAAATACAAGCACACAAAACACATAAAACTAGAGAGACACAGATATACGTGGTTCACCCAGTTTGGGCTACGTCCACCTCGAACAGCCAGTCCTTCCTTTCTATTATCCAGCAAAAATTAAGAGACAAAACCTACAGCAAATCAGTTGTAATATCCACTGTTCCCTCTCACAGTCTCCCTCTCTGTTTCTTGCTCCGAGAATACACACACAATACACATCCGCAATACAATGCCCTCATAACAATGAGGGGTTGCCTTCTAGGGAAAAAAATCCTAATCTAAACATAACTTCTACCGTCAGATCATTTGCCTAATGAACGACCCAGATTAACTAGAAATTACTATACTTTTACAAGGCAAATTTACATATGTTTTTATCTTTGGGGGCGTTGCCCCCGAAAACCCCCGCCAGGGGGGGGCTCCGAAAAGTGATGTCGGCCCCCCCTGGACCCCCCACGACAGTGATTAATTACAGGCGGCGTTACCACCCCTTTTAAGGTACATGGGTCCAATGTTGTGATACAAAGTAAACAAGATAATCAGGCTCCACACCCAACAAGAAGAAGTGGTTCAAAGCTCATTTTGACTAGTCAGTTTCCCCTCACTCCTTCGTAGAAGGAGATCTCGTCCTCCTGTACAAACAAGCTCATGATAAGCTGGGGGAAAGAAAATTTCAACCCATGTGGCATGGGCCCAACATTGCTAAATGTGTCTTATGGAATGGGGCCTATGAGCTCATTGATTACGAAGGTCACCCTCTCGATTAGCCCAGAAATGGGTTGTATCTCAAAAACTATTATGCAGCATTCATTCGTGTATGTTTTCTGTACATAGGCGTTCTTTTCATTTTTGTACATTTTTGGCTTGGTGTGCTTTGCGATCGTTTTCCTGCTTATTGGGTGATTGATTATTGTGCAAATGTCTATTACCCCTTATGTTGTTTTCGCGGATGGTGATTCTCACAGTGGCATCCTGGGTGATTTATGATCCTGCTGGTGAGTTGATAGATCTTCAAGGTATCTGTCTAGGGAAAACTACAAACAATGTCATTGATTATAGTGCTTTCATTGAACTATTAACCGAGGCAATTACCCTCGGCATATGTGCATTGGTTTTAAATATAGACTCACAACTTGTCTTTATTCAACTTAATGGACATTATTTAGTTAGAAACCCTCATATTTTAAGGTTGTATTTACGTTTTGATTTGCTGGAAAGACATTTTGATTACATTATATATCAACATATTCCTAGGCGAATGAATGCATTGATTGATACAGTGGCTAACATTGTATTAGATAAATATTTGCATAATCTGTAAAATCATCATCACATGAAAAATTCCATATAGGAAAATATACGTATATATATATATATATATATATATATATATATATATATATATATATGTTGAATGTTTGCATCAGTGTGCATCATAAGTTCAAAAATATGTGTGTTTCTGTTACATCCTGAGACACCATGTCTCTAAAAAAAAAATGCACAAATAAATCCTAGGTGTCTAATCGGCCTGAAGCTCATGATAGCATGTCACTACCCTTACAAGCCACCTCAGCAAGCGGTGAACTCAGTTTGACACCCCTACAGCGTGTCTCTGGTATGCACGAGGAACATCATCGAATCGTGCATAGTCCAGGACCCCACAGGAGATTCCATCTAGGTTGCACACGATTTCCTCCTCCTCACCTCCCTCACCATGAGGGGCATTATCAAAGTCGCGAGGGACTCACTTTTCTATCGGATACATGCCTGCAGGTCTCTCTGGGCCAACATATACAAACACGTGGATTCAATGTTAGGACATGCATAACAAAAAAATCATAATACTCGTGAAAATAAAAAATGAGTCTTACCAAGTGCTTCATCCCAATCCTCTCCTTCTGGAAGTGGGAGATCTGGATCACCAGTAACATTTGTGCCAGAGTAGGGCCATCCCTCCACGATAATCAGCTATCGGTGGAGCCAATAAAAAAAACTCCAGTCTCCAAGACATCTGTTGATTTCCCCCTGACCTTGGCATCAGAGCTTCCCAATAGGCCATACGTGGCTCCTATGCTAGTGGTGTTGTAATTATCATTTCCTGTCACTGAAATATTGGTAGTCGTTCCAAGAAGAACGATACCAAGATGGACCCATACCCAAACTGCTTTAGTTTGGTCTTCTTGCATTTAGTCAGTTGACGTTTCATATTGATCGTCACTCCCTCTTCCCATTTGCAAAGGATCAGTGTCAGACAGTCTACTACAAGAAGTAACTGTGTTTTTGTTGCTTCATGTGGTTCTTGCGATCCTGCAGCCTGTGTGATGGTGTGTAGCACCACTTTTATTGCTAAGTCTGGGATAGTTTGGATATCCACTTTCCCACTTCCTGATCCTTTCTTTGCCCCCCGACATACCCTGTCGATTGTAGGTTTTAACCCTTTATAGAAATTATATGCAAATGAATCTTTAAAATACAAAATAAACCATAGCGAGAGCCTAAAACATAAAATAGATATACCCAGAGATTTTCCCCTGGATCCCAAATCAAGACGACCAGCTTGATTTTTCATTATATTCTTTTTAGTGTTACAACACATATATATACATGTCAAAGCATACATAAACCCCAATCCATTAACCTTAGATTATAACATAACCATAGTTCCCTTGAGCAGATCTACAAAATACAAGGGGCTGAAAACCATCATGCCCCAAAACCATGTGCAAACCCATTCACAAAACCATGGGCAGGTCCGTCCACTGGAAAATAAGGACCAAAAAAAATTTCCCGAGGTACTACCCCAAACCCCGACAGGGGGGCCCGCCCCCCCCCCCCCCCCCGCGCGTGACTAGTCGTCGAAAGAATATAACACATAACCAACATTCTCCCACCTATTTTTTTTTTTCCACAAGGGGCCACAGGAGAGTTGAGACATTAGCCCATATTTGCAACACCCATTGTTTCACTACACCAAGAGAAATTCTGAGTGCTCACAGACTTTATCAATGCATCTGCAACATTCTTCAAGGTGTCCACCTTTACCAGCAACACCCTTTTAGCCTCAACCATATATCTCACAAAGTGATATTGAACATCAATGTGCTTTGTCTTTGAATGATAAGCAGGGTTATTAGCCAAAAAAATTTCACTTTGGCTATCACAGTATATCCTTATAGCTTGTTGCACCAACCCCATACTTGAACACAATCTCTGCAACCAAACTGCTTCCTTTCTTGCATGAGTGGCTGCCATGTATTCTGCCTCTGTAGTTGAAAGAGCCACTATAGACTCTATTTTACTCATCCAACTGACTGCACCTACAAATAGGCTAAACACATACCTACTTGTAGATCTTCTTTGGTCCAAATCCCTAGCCCAGTCTGCATCAACAAAACCATGAATGTCCCACACTCTTTCCAATCCTGGTCTTCCCTGGTAGCACAAGCCATAATCACTAGTGCCACACAAATATCTGAAAACTCGCTTCACTGCTGTTCAATGCTCCTTCCCTGGGTTTGACATAAACCTGCTCAACACTCCCACTGCATGTGCAATGTTAGGTCTAGTACAGACCATTGCATACATTAGGCTACCCACTGCACTTTCATATGGAACATGGGACATATCCTCCTCTTCTTCTTGTATGTTGGGACATTGTTCAACAGACAACTTTCCACCTAAAAGAATCGGAACATTCATTGGTTTACTATCCTGCATATTGAACCTCTGCAATATAGTCTTGATATACTTCCTCTGGTTTAACCAGAGCTTCCTCTTTGACCGATCTCTCTTAATTTCCATTCCCAAAATATATTTTGCAGCACCAAGATCCTTCATGTCGAATTTGGAGAATAGTTGGGTCTTCAAATATTTGATAATTTCTTTGTCATTTCCAATCAACAACATATCATCCACATACAAGACCAAATAAATTACACAGTCACCAATTAATTTAAAATAAACAGAGTGATCCTCCTTGCTTCTGGTGAAGCCAAGTCCCCGTATATAGGTATCAAATTTCCGATAACACATCCTTGGTGATTGTTTTAACCCATACATAGACTTCTTTAAGCTGCATACCAGCTCTTTCTTCCCCTTCACCATAAAGCCTTTGAGTTGTTTCATATAGATCTCCTCTTCCAAATCCCCGTGAAGAAATTTTTTCTTCACATCCTTATGTTCTACCTCAAAATCAAATGTAGCAGCAAATAAAAGTAATCTAATAGAAGTAACTTTGGCACAGGAGAAAAAATATCACCAAAATCAATTCCCAGCACCTGGGAATAACCTTTTGCTACCAACCGAGCTTTGTATTTCTCCACCTTGCCTTCTACATTCATCTTCTTCTTAAACACCCATTTTCTCCCAATAGGCTTCCTTCTAGCCGACAACTCCACCAGATCCCATGCCACATTTTTATGCAAGGATTCCATTTCATAAACCATGGCTTCCTTCCAAAGTTTTCCATCCTATGAATCTACTGCCTCCCTGACGGTTCTGGGATCATCATTAGTTATAGTTACAACAAAATTTGAATAGAAAGTAGATGGACTATACATTTTTGGTTGTCTTCTTTCCCGAACTGATCTTCTCATAGCTGGATTTTGTGGCTCTTCCTCTTCTGATTATTCTTCTATTATAGAGTCTGAATAATCCTCCTTTAGCTCAACTCTATCTTGTCAAGTTTCTTTGGCAGGACTTCATGTTTAACAACATATTTAACCTCTCTAAACACCACATCTCGGCTGTACACAACCTTCCTTGTTTCTAGGTTCCAAATCTCGTAACCCTTTAAACCATCCTTATACCCAATAAAGATGCACCTTTCATATTTATTATCCAACTTTCTCCTTTTCTCCTTTAGAACATGTACATATGCATCACATCCAAATACCCTCAAATGCTAAAGAGAGGGTTTCTTACGAGTCCATACCTCATGTGGAGTCTTATCCTCCAACGTTGATGAAGGTGATCTATTAACCAAGTAACATGCAGTCTCCACTGCCTCTGGCCAGAATTATTGTCCTAACCCGGTACCACTGAGCATGCTTCTTGATTTTTCCATCAGCGTTCTATTCATTCTTTCTACAACTCAATTTTGCTGAGGTGTGTATGGAGTAGTATTTTTCCGTTCTATACCACACTTCTTACAGAACTCTTCAAATTCCTTCATGCAAAACTCCCCACCATTATCTATCCTCAACACCTTTATCTTCTTCTCTGTCTGATTTTCCATCAGAGCCTTAAATTCTTTAAATCTTCCAAATACTTCAAATTTCTTCCTCAAGAAATATATCCATGTATTCCTTGAGAAGTCATCTATGAATGAAACATAGTACATAGACTTACCCAGTGATGGAACCGACATAGGTCCAAACACATCATTGTGCACAAACTCTAATATCTTGTTCTCCCTCTTATCACCAAAAGGAAAAATCACTCGATTCTGCTTCCCATATACACAATGTTCACAGAAATCGAAATCCAAAGAGCTATTAGACATACCTTCTACCATACCATTTACATGCAGTATCCGAAGGCCCTTCTCTCCAGTATGTCCAAGCCTTTGATGCCATAGCATGGTCTTTTCTCCAGAGACTGCTAGGCTTTCTGCTCCACTTTCGGGAACCACAAAACTGTTGCACCCATCAATAATAGTGCTGCCCTAAAGCTTGTATAGAGTTCCAATCTAAACTCCCTGCATTAGTACCAGTGCTCCCTGAACCATCTTACAGATATCTTTCTCGAACAATGTTTTTACACCTGCATCATCCATCTTGCTTACAGAAATCAGATTTCTAGCCAATGCAGGGATGTGCAGAACACCAAGAAGTGTTCTAATCCTTCCACCTTGCAGCTTCAGCTTGAATTTTCCACGTCCGACAATTTTGGACCTCCTATCATCACCTAAGAAGAAATCACTGCCATCATATTTCTCATACTCGCAGAACCACTCCCTATGGGGAGTGAAGTGAAAGGATGCACCCGATTCAATCAACCATGCCTCATGATCTACATGTGTATTTGAAGAAGAAGCCAAATACACATCCCCACCTTAATCCGAGGTATTTTTTTACTCTATAGAAGGAGAATCATCGGATCCCTTTCCTTTCTTAGGAGCTTTAGATTTGTAGTCCTTTTTGTAGTGCCCCTCCTTTCCGCATTTCCAGCACACCTTTACAAACTTTCTAGGAGATTTAGATCTCCCTCTAGATTTAGATCTCCCACTCGAAACCTTATTCTTTTTTCTATTCTGGGACCTTCCTCGTATAGATAAGGCATCTCCATTCTGACCCTCCATATTTCTCCGTCTCATTTCCTCCGATAGCAAGGCTAAGACAATGTCATCAAAATTCAAGGTATTTGTATTGCTACCTATTGCAATAACCATATTGTCCCACAAATCTGGTAGAGAACAAAACAAACTAATGCACTTATCTTCATCTAAGATTTTAATATCAACAGATGATAGCTAGCTTAACACAGTATTGAAGGCGTTTAGATGCTCTGTCACCGAGTCTCCATCCTTCGTCCTCAGGTTATACAGTTTTTTCTGCAAGAACAATTTATTCACCAGGGATTTAGATTGGTACAAAGTCCCTATCTTGTCCCACAAGGTCTTCACCATAGATTCCCCAGATACATTCAACAAAACTGAATCTAAGACACACAACCGTATTGTGGTCTTTACCTTCTGATCCAGCTTCTTCCAGTCTTCATCTAACATTGCCATTGGTTTAGTACTTGGATCTACTGCGATCCACTAATCTTTATCCACCAGCAGATCCTCCATCTTGAGCTTCCACAACTCAAAACTATGACCATTAAATTTCTCGATCTCTATCTTCTCGCTACTCACCATCTTCTTTCACCACAAGAATCGATCCCATAGATATCCCACTGAACAGGGTCTACCTCAGGCCTGAGAAGAAAACCCTCCACAGAAAAGGCGTCCCCTTCAAGCCGAAACAACTCTGAAACCAAATGTAGGTTTTAACCCTGTACGTAAATTATTTACAAATGAATCTTCAAAACATAAAATAAATAATAGCGAGAGCGTAAAACATAAAATTGATATACACAGATATTTTCCCCTGGATCCCAAATCGGGACAACCAGCTTGATTTTTCATTATATTTATTTTAGTGTTACAACACATATATATACATGCCAAAGCATACATAAACCCCAATCCATTAACCCTAGATTCAAACATAACCGTAGTTCCCTTGACCGGATCTACAAAATACTAGGGGCTGAAAACCATCATGTCCCAAAACCATGTGCAAACCCATGCACAAAACCATGGGAGGGTCCACCCATCGGAAAATAAGGACCAAAAAAATTTCTCAGGCCACCGCCCCAGACCCCAATAGGGGGGCCTACCGCCCCCCCTATGACCACCACGTGCGTGACTAGTCATGGAAATAATATAAAACATACCCAACATCGATCACCATGCTCATGTTTTCTATGGTGGGTCGGGTGTCAGTCAAGACTTGTGTTGCCCCCCTTCGCGACAGTCTTGTTATGAAATAAATGTCTTAGATGTCAATCTTGAGTTCCTAATCACGAAGAATAATTTTTTCCTGATCCTCATCCGAGATGATGATTAAGTATTGTAGCAGCTCCGGTTGAGCTCTGAAGCATAGTTTCATGAATAATTTTTTCAGTTCACAATCTTTGAGAGCTTCCATGCATCTTTCATTTTCCATGGCAAGCTTGTATTCTTCATTGTGTTCCCGTTCTTTCCACTCGATCACCATTTTGCTGCTTCACACCTACAAACATGTTCATATGAACCTCATTAGCCAAATTAAAAGCTTTTGATTTGCGAAATTAGGCTTACTTTCTTTCATTCATAAGCTAAAATGGCTTGCGCAGTTGGCACAACTATTTTAGAAACAATCGTGCCAATGGGCGCGCCCCAGTTCATAAATTTGGGCAATTGGCAAGAGTCTTTTCCTGATACTCACACCCACTGTCGTGCCTTATTTTTTACAAATTCCCCCACATAATTCCAAATTCGGGGTTGCAGGAAATAAAAAAGGAATAAAGATGCAGGGAAGAATGTCGGCTCTTACCTAGAGCTGACATATTCAAGATTGGTATGTCGGATTGCCCACTATTGCCGCTGTAGAATCACAATGTAAAAAGGGTAACTATTGCTCCACAAGAGGTAAAAGTGAAAAGTAATTATTTTTTACCATTTTTTGCATTTTATAACTTTTCGAAGCCCTAATTAGGTTTTAAGACATATTTTTTGATTATTTCACTATGTTATTTCGAGAAATGGGTCTTACGTTTGTCTCTTGTGCAGCGAAAGTTCTTTAATGAGATAGCGATGAAGTAACAAGCTATATTTTATACTTTTTTGGAATCAGTAAAAACACGAAAAATTCACTACTGGAGTCATCTTTCAGCTCTTTTCTGACTTTCTAAAACTAAAAATATTGCCAATACCCTTATCATTTTGAACTCATTAAATGGTTGTGAAATGATATCTACCTAGTATACGTTTACCCCTTTTTTAGGCTAGGATAGATTATTTACGAAAAAGGAATACCTTAGCCTATCGCAACTAAAAGGTTCTTTTAGATATTGTTTTCTAACTTTTCGGATCTGAGGGACTATCTATGAAAAGGGACATGCTGGAGTTTTCTTTTCCGCTTCTTTTCAAACTCTCTAAACATGAAAAGGTGTCGAGTTCTCCCTTTGTCAGACTCATTAAACTCTGATAACATCAAACATCGTCACCATGATGTTCACCGAGTTCCTCCTTCCTAGGGCTCGTAAAATGTACTAGGATGGATTTTTCCGAAGGAAAAACTTACATTACAAACATATGCTATCCCTTTCAAGTTTTTTTTTTTTAAAGTAATTGGGGTACTCGCCATAAATGGTGGGGGAAAATGGAACCATTTTTTAATTGTGTTGGCAGTATGTCGCTCTTGAACATGACACTCGTCTGCATTGGTGTCGGGATGGGGACATCTCATTTCATCATTTTTTTCCTCCATGGGTTTGGGTAATCTGTTTTGACCTCTCATCTACTCTTTTTCACATCATCATGACCTCAGATCCCTTGATGTCAAATACTGCCAAATCCAGATTCGTGTCATTGATATGTTCAAGAGAATCTTGCCTTTGCAGTTTTCAACCTCCCTCTGATTCTTTGCTGGTCCTGATTCATTATGATCTTGTTCCTTTGTCTCGTGTTGATGATGTGGGAAAAATTATGGCCCTCCTTCGACTAGATCACTTCATGTCGACTTTAGCTCATTATCCAGGAATTTGATCTAGAGACTCCCTTCTAGTACCTTGGAGCCTGCTTGCCTCAATGGAAAGTTCTTCGCATTCAACGATACGTCCACATCATTGGCCTTCGATCGAGTGATTCTATGGGTGTTAGACGCTAGATCACTATTCAAATTCCATGGATTGTACCTGTTGTACCTTGAAATCCATTGTCATTATTGGTGGTTTCTCTCATGCTTGTTAACAACTTTCATCATTGGCTGGTAATCAGGTGACTTTCTTGCTTGTTCGACTTCAGCTCACATATTTGCATGCTTGAATTTGTACTTGTTCGGGTCGAGATGGAGTGCAAGACCCTAGGTTTTGTATGGTAAGATCCATCATATTGGATATTTTGGTTTTTCATGACTTATTGCATGACTCTTTTGATTGGATGGTTGCGACCATACCTATGTCTATTTGTTGATCCTTAGTGCTGGATGGCTGTGTCCATACCTCGGATCTTAGTTTATGTATGTAATGGCTACGCCAATGCCACATGTTCATGTATCAGGGATATCAGTTTTATTTGTACTTGTAGGTCTTCTGACACTAGTTTTTGGTTCGAACATGTTCTCATCAAGCATTTCACCCCTCCCTCTCTCTCGGACCTCACGTTTTAGGGGGCATATGTTACATAAAAAAATTTCACTATCCCAGCAATCCCCATCTCACACATTGGAGAATCACTTCTGTGAATAATACAAAGTGTCATGCTCTGCAAAGACCATCATTACATCCCTTGTCATGAGGACAACATTCCTTCTATTGAAAATTTCATTAGAAACACATGTTTTTGCCTTGGCGCTAGTAGACTGTTATTACCTCGTGCCAATGAGGAAGATTAACACTAGGCCCCACACCCATTGGCTCTTTGTCCCAGTGAGATACCTATGCCAACGTTTTTATGGAATTTCTTTGAAATATAGAGGTGAATTTTCTATCCTAAAAACTTCATGGGCAAGTCAGCTGGAGTGGTTCGACTGAATAACCACAGACTCCCTCCTTTGGCCTCTTTTTTCCAAATTTTGGGGAAGCCTCCCAAGGGATAAGACCTCCATTCCATCATTGTAGGGATCCCAGCCTCCTCCTCTCCCTCTACAAATAAAGCTATCTCCCATTGATACACTAGCTAAACATATTATAGCTGAAAGGATGAAGAGAATTCCTGAACTTTTTGCTAGAAAGATAGAATGGAAAGGGACCTTTGTCGAGAGAGCTTAGGCTTGTGTCCTCACCTCATCTAAATTCCCAAAAGAACATTCAAGAAACACTTCGACTGAACCCCACTAGAGGAGGCTACAACGTCAAGGCTCCGTTTGTAACTCTTTCTTCTATTTTTATATATATACATGACTATTTTCGGGTTCCCATATTGTGTTATGTGTTTTATTTGATGCAATATGCTTAACCTTCCTTGACTGGTGGGTTTAATATGAATGAAACAATTTTCTTGTATGCTGCTCTTGTTTGCTGATCTCTGTGCAGGTATCCAAGCACTGTTGTATAAGGATTGTGACCCTTCGAGACAAAGATCAAGAGGCCACCACCACTATAGCGACGACAGCGTTGGACTGTAGGTAGGTCAATCTACCCCATCCTTTTCATTCATTAATTAAGAACTTACACTTTAGCTTGTCCCTTTGTTGCTAGACCCACTCTAGGGCTAGAGGGATCGTCTCTACCCGTAGAGAGGATTTACCTTACCAATAGCTGGTACTTCGCTAAGATAAGTTTCCAGGTATGTCCCTGATTGACTTTTGCGAATTTTATTAAATATTCCTGAGACATGACATTGACATAACCGTGTACGGTCATCCATTAGTTGGGGGGGGGTGTTTTCATAACTGAAACGATGGTGTAATCAAATCATAATAATTATTTCCCGATGTCATCATCAGAACTTGTGCCAATACGTACTCTCCATGATTCCTACCTAATTCCAGATAGTTATTAATATGTATTGGGACTTGAGATAAGAATGTTTATGTTAGTTAAACAATCCTTTCCAGTTCTATGGAATAACTACCTTCATTATCCTCCATCATTACCATAATCCACCATTATTTTTCCCATTTTCCAAAAAATTACCTTTTGCTTTTTACTATTATCGCATTCCATTTTCTACCACTCTATCACTGCAAGTATTATCTGTCGATACTATCCCCCAACCATCCTCTGCTACTCTGAAGTGTTGTTACTAACCTATGACAGAATGGGTGGACTGGATGTGAGACATGAACCAGAGAATACAACTCTAGCTCGCAACAATATAGATCTATGGAAAATATTTTTTGATGCGGGCCGGGATGTGTACTTTGATAGGTTGCAAGGATTCGATGAAACTATCACAGCCAGATTTGCATTAAACTTGGAGGGAAATCAATCCAGAGTGCAGGGTTTGGATATTTCTATCATGGAGGAAGTCATTTCAGTGGTCAGTGGATTTCCACAGAAGGGGTAGAAATGGTTCTCTCGGAAATCCCCTTTGCCAGAATTCCCAAAATTGTTTTTACAGGCTGGGAAACAACAATTTAGAAGGGATGGGGATATGATCATAAATCCCTACCATATCCATGAGACGAGGTGGCATATTTTGTGATAAGGTATATAAACTTTGAAGGGAGACTTTCTACTTTGTTTAAATACCACTATTTTGGTGAAATTTTTGTTTCGGCAGACACAAATCCATTCATTGGATATGCCTTTCTTCCTATGGAAAATTCTTCAGCTGATGCCACAATATGTTCACCACTCCCAATAGGTATTAGTGGTCCTAAAAAATAATGGGTTGGTTTGGTTATTGGTAATGCATGCGTTGCCTCAAATCCCTGTGCCCTAATCACAATTAGTTGAATTATTAGAAGAAGAACTTGAGCTTGTGATATCTGCAAGGGAGGAGAACAAAGCAGAAGAAATGGAGGTAGAGGAGGCCTTAGTAAATGTTGTTTCACAAGAAACAACATCGCATGTTGGCTCATTAGGGATAGAAGCAATGGAAACAGAGGAAACCACATTCGATTTTCTCACATAAGAACCAACATTGCTTGTTGTTTCATTAGGGACGAAAGAAATGGAAATTGAAGAAGTAATAGTTGAAATTGTTCCACAAGAACCAAAATTTTTTGCCAGTCCAGTGGTTATAGAATTAATGGAGATGGAAAATGAAACTGATGATGTTCCATAGGAACCAGCGTCGAATGACAATGCACAAAGAGGATTTTCACCAGAATTGGGATTGATAAGTGGTGTTGTCACACAAGAACTGGAACCACTTGTCCAAGTAAATTTGGGGTCTTAAGAAAGAATCGTAATTGGTGGTGTTACACAAGAACCACATCACTAGCTCAAAAGAATCATGAATTTGTAGAAGGAACATGTCCTATGGTCAGCACTGCTCCAAAAGGGCCAAAATTAATCTTGCTGAAACTAACCCGCAAGGGTCGAAAATGATTACTAGGCCATTAGGAGATGGCCTTGTGACAAAATAAATAAAAGGGAAGGATGTCAAGGGCACTGCATAGCCAGCTGTAGGAATTCATAAGCTAAAAAGGGAAAATGAAGAGGTTTCTCCCCAAATGGAGTAACAAATCGAAGAAGTTAGGGTAAAGGAGGACCCGATCGACATGTTTGTTGACAATAATCCACGAAATCCCTAAACAGCTACAGGACTAGTAGAATAAGTTGATTTAAAACAAGAAATAGTAGAACAATGTGCAAAAATAAGAGTCCCTCTTAAAGAAATGTACCAGCATCATTTTAATGAATCCATGCAATTAAAGACATAAAATTGCAAATTAAGAAAGAGGGTACTGTGCTTACCAAATAAAGTAAGGAGATAGAGGAAAAAGACTACAAAATCAAGGACCGAGATCATCTCGTCAGTAGTAAATACAAAGGATATTCCTACAACTTCTGTCATCACATAAACCGATCCTATTTATTATCTATTTGAAGCCCAAGAATTACTTTTAGCTGCTGAAATTCAAAAATGGTAGGTTGTTGCACCTTGTATCCACCATGGAATAATCACTTTGAAGGCCTAGTATGAAGAAGTAAAGAGAATCCATGAATAGACTACACAGAACATCACTGGCTATATAGACCAGGTGGACAGAGAGAAGCAAAAGTGGGAGAAACAATGGAAGAAGATCGAGAACTTGGAGGATCTGGTGTGAGTATTGAAGCTTGATAAAGAGGAAATGTTTACCTTGGCACAAAACGTAATGTCTTATTGACCTCCTGCTCATATCTATGCTTTGTTTCTTCACGAGAAATATCTTTTCTTCTATCTAGAAAGCATTCATCATGAGGTCAGTCACGAGATAGAAGACCCTATATAGTTTTTTCACATCTTAAGCATTCATGATGTCTTAAATCAACAGTTAATGTGAGAACTGTATATTCATGACTAATTCCTGAGTAATGATCAAACATTCAATCCAGTCCCATTTGTGGGAGATGTTCAATTGAGAGCCTTTACTTCCTACACAATCAATCGAGTTCAATGGAAGAAGGCTTTTGACACATTTGAAGAAAATCAAGCCATGGAATCACTTTTTCTTCGGAAGGAAAATGGTTAGTATGTACATTTTTATAATAATCACGCCACATTTTTAAAGCTTGAGGGACGTAAATCACAGATGTTGGCAACACAAAAATGGTGCACTGATTTTTGTACATAACAGGTGGTGAATTTTCAAGATGAAGCTCGGGTCAACTGCCAGAAAAGATGGATTTTTTCGTTGTTATCTGTCAGAATCTAGGAATATTTTGGGGCCCCTAACTTTACACGGGAATTTGAAAGGTTTCCATGTTATATTGCATGCATACACACTTGTTGGGTCCAATGGATGGGTTTGAGATTCTAGTTTCCCATCGTCTGTCTGCCAACAGATCAATACACTCCATCTTACAATGTGAGAAACGATTGGTGGAAGGAAGTCCTTATGACAGAGGGGTATAAACCTTCAGTAATAGAAATGGCTAGGAAATATCACCTTGCCCAACTTCATGTTGATCACATCCACTCTAACTAGACTTGCATAGGTGACAAGCTGCATGAGGACATGCAGAAGGACTAGTTGGGAGTTAAAATTTCACATATTTTCCTTCAATTTATTCCTATTTCCCTTCTCTATTTGTACCATTAACATTCAATTTATGACCAAAACTGCACAGATATACCCATTTTCATGTCTTTATGGATTCTTTAGTTAGTGAAGCATATTCGTGGGGATTATTACCAAAGAGGCTTTCTAATTTTGTTATTCTTGCAGATTCGGAGGTCGGATGACCAAGTTTGCAATTCTAGGGAAATTTATCGAGCAGACAATGCTATCTTGGGACAATGCTACAATGGTAGAACAACTTCAGATCCATTCCTCAGTGATCTTCTACATTTGGTTTTGTCTATCATAACCAATATGTAAATGTAGGCAATAACTGTCATAATTTCATGAACTATTACTGTAATCATTTTTATAAGAGAGATTATGAAGCTGTGAATCAGGGGTTGGCTAATGAGAGAATTGAGAATCTATAACATGAATTTTTGTTCAAGTTAATGAAATTTGTGTTTCTGATTTATTCATGAGTTTGTGATTATACCACAACCCCGGTCACGGAGTTGGGCCTGCTCTCCTAACCAGGTGTTGTGTATTTGTGTGCGTGATTAGTTTATTTTACTGTATCATGTCCTTCTTTATTTGTTGTGACAATTAATTCTATTGTTGTAATTATTATTTGTTGTGGATTAGTCGTTATTTTATAATTGATTGATGCTACCATTTCATTGATGTCACAAACATTTGTAGTTTTACATAGCTTATCGAATTCGTGATCGATACAGGATTGTGTAATTGTCGTCTACATATATTTTTCATGTTAGCCTTGCAATAACCAAATGCATCCCGGATTGATAATTAATGTGGGAAAGGGTTGAATAATATCATTCACACTTGGACACCAACAGACTGTAAGAACGACCTTAAAATTCTCGGATCCAATTTTTGCGTTGGAGTAGGTATTCTGTCGCAATCCTTCTTTGGCATTAACTTAGGTTTCACACTATATTTTGAAGCTCCGACATCCATGAAGCTTTTCCTAGCCTCGATGAACGTTTATTTTTCCTTCTGAATACTGAACCTATGGGATTTTTCTGCAGTATTTATTAACCATGTATCTTCCATTTCCCTCTTACCTTATGCTTTATCATATTCCATCACAACTCCACTCCTTGTTACATTGTTGATGTGCGGTTCATCCTTCCTCGGTTAAACGGCCATCATTTGCAGATTTTGTGCTGTCTATTGGTTCCTTTTCTCCTGCATCTTTGTCATAACGACCATACATTCTTCTATCACATGATCAAAATATTTTCAGTACTTATAGGTTGAAGTAGGATTATGATAGTCTCTTGTGAAGTGTCATGTATGTCTGTAGTTGTAACAGATAATTTGGTCGCATCCTTGACCAAATCCTCCTCATCGTCCTTGGAATCCTCCTCGACCAACATGTTTTCCTTGAAATTTATTTTCATATCTTTCAGCTTACATTCTATAAGCATCAGCACTACATTCCATCATCAATTCATAACTTCGATAGTTTTTATCATCATGTCCTACTGATTTACAAAAGGTGCAAAACAACTCCCTTAGGTTCTGGACATATTTATGTAATAAATATAACTATTCATAACGATGTTGGCCTCTAGTTCTACATATCTTGTACCATAGTCTTGATCCTCGATTTAATGTATTAGGTGCTCCACTAGCCAAGTAATCTCTGAACACGAGGAATTGTTCCTTAGAATGGTCTTCTGCTTTGAACTTTATACACCACACTTCCTGTCTCAATTCTTTGAATTTATTGAGATCTTGCAATTCCAAGGTCAAATTTTCTAGTTGACTTTGAATCTGGTGTACTCCTACATCAATATCTCCTATCAGCGAAGCTTCCAACCTCATTGTAATTTCCAGAGCTTCGACTTCAGTTGTTATTTTCTATTGTGTCAATTGTAACTTGATATGTGGTAGCAATGCAACTATAAAAAATTATTCATGATGCTATGGGGTTATGTTAAAGCTTAATTTTCCCATTAACACCTTGAATCTTTGATCCAAATACCAAGAAAATTCATTAGCCATCTGTTTTATTTCCTTCAGCTCAATAATGCACTGTGATTTATACTTCAGCTTCTTGAATTCTGATACCAGTGATTTCTTAATATCATCCAATGAAGCAGCCTCATTAGTCAAAGAGTACTTCATGTACCATGTCGGTGCCCTTTATCGCAGCTTCACGATGATTTGTTCCTTATTTACATCTTCGTAAATAACTATTATTTCTTTCCATACTACAACAACTATAAACCAAAACAGCTCAGGATCCGTTGCTTTGATTCCTCTTAAAACAGGTAGCTTAATGTCATCAACCATGCTTCTTCTTGGGGGGTTAGGGGGAGGGGGAGGGGGTGTAGGGGATGTAGGGGTAGTGAGATGGGGTGTAAGGGGATTAGAGGGACGTGGAAACCCAAATATGCCTTAATTATTCTCATTTTCTAACTTCGACGCACCTTTAGGTTTGGGGATGGAATATCACGGGGTTGCATGGCTACTTCTTTCTTCTTCACTCTCAGATTCTCCTAAAAAGGGACTATAATTAGTCTCAATAAAGTTTAATCATTTCACGTTATATTTTGTATCACTTTCCACTTCACATAGATCCAGTTCCTCATTTAGACGTATTCCCTCTTCGTTCAGACATTAGTCTAACTGCATTCATAGCACACCCTTTTCACACAAAATCATTTTAATCCACAAATTAAAAGAATTTAGATGCTTACCTCGCGGACACTTGAATAATATTCTCTAGCTTTTCTCTAATATATAGTCATGTTTATGGAAACTTCAGTGATAAATCCTCTTAGGATACAGTCAATCCAAAAGTCAACAACTCTTGAGATGTTGTTGATGGTATCCTTGATTCGATGTATCAATTTAGGGCTCCATGTAGTAGGCTCGTTGTTTTAAAAAAAATTCGTGTTCTCGGTCAACCTTGATATACATTCATATAGTTCATTAGCAAACGAAGCGAAGAAAATCTCGTTTTGTTTTGTGAAAAGTTACCTCTGCAACCAAGATTGATTCATCAACCGAGATTTTTTTTTGTTCGGAGCTGTGAATTATCGTTCTTTTTTATTTACCCAATATTGTATTTCCTTCTTTGATGGATTCCGCATCCACCTATCCCTCAAACATATCCCAGTCCCGACAAAGGAACCATTCATTGGCTATTTTGGGCTTGACCCAGGTTTGGCTTGTACTTTGCACCAAAAAAACCCTTATACATCATCCCTTTCGACAAAGACCTGCAAGAAAATCATAGTCTCACCTGAGGTGGCTATGGGTGGTTGTAGAACCAATTTTTTGCAGCCTTGAGGGACTTCACGAGGTGGATTTTACTTCGATTTTTTTTTATTTTACTTAGTCTTATGGCATATACATAAATACCGTGTTGTAACCTAACTACTTGCTTCGTCACATTTAGTTTAACATAATCATATCACATAATAATATAAATTGCACTACCATAACATTTACTAGAAATCAATATTTCGCATCCACAGATAGAAAGCAAACATAACAATGAACATAAATACAAATATTGCCCAAAACTTCTTCTTCTTTATTAAGATGAATCTTTCCAGTACATTTGGCTTCTCGACCTGTGCACACAACTATAGGTGGTTTACACACTAAGCTGCAGACTCTTCCAAGGTCTTCGCACACTCAACTACAAAGCCTTTCCTTAAGGCCCAAAAACAGAACAAAAGACTCAGTTACTTGCACTCATTAATACCTATTCTTCGCTGATGATTTTTGTCTTCGAAAAAGAATTAAATTTTTGTATATGCATTACATAGATACAAAACCATGGTCCACATACCATGGGCTCAAAAAAATAATCAAATAAAACCCCAATACCCATAACAAAATGAGGGGATTTGACCCACCTTGAAGCCCCTAGAACATCATGCGATAAATATGACTTCGTGGTACCATGCTTTCCAACCCTCAATATATAATGTCTTTGACCAACATTGGACCAAGTTAGGTCACGCCCAACAATAGGGAGATTAAAAAGCTCACTATTAAAGATAAATTTCACATTCTTGTCATTGATGAATTATTGGATGAATTACATGGAGCAATTTACTTCAACAAGTTGGATATTCGTTAAATATATCATCAAATTAGAATGAAAACTGGAGATATTATAAAAACAACATTTAGAACTCATGAGAGTCATTATGAATTTTTGGTCATGCCTTTTCGCCTTACCAATCCACCTTCTACATTTCAAGGTTTGATGAATTCCATTTTCAAACCCTTAGAAAATTTTTGTTAGTATTTTTTAATGATATACTAATCTACATAAATTCTTTCAAGGATCATGTTCAACATGTTGGTAAGATGGTCAAACTATTGGAGTAGAAACAATTATATGCAAAAACCTCAAAATGTTTCTTTGGAGTACAAGAGGTGAAATATCTATGTCATATTGTATCTCATGAGGGTGTTAAGGTAGACCCTAAAAATATTAAAGCCATTAAAGAATGGAAAATCCCCACAACCATAAACCATCTGTGAGGATTTTTGAGGCTGAAAACATATTATCGCAAGTTTTTTAAGAATTATGGGAGAATAGTAGCACATCTAACAACATTACTAAATAATGATGCATTTTATTGGACTCGAGAAGAAACTAAGGCCTTTGAACATCTTAAAGAAGTGTGCCAAGAACTAGTCTTAGCTATGCCACACTTCACAAAATCCTTTATTGAGGAATGTGATGCCTTAGGAAATGGAATTAGTGTCATTTTGATGCATTAAGGAATACCCATTTATTTTTAAAGTCATCCAAGAAAAGGAAAGTATTTAAACAAACCTATTTATGAGAAGGAAATGTTGGCAATACTACATGCACTAAAACAATGATGACCTTACCTAATGGGAAGACACTTTAAGGTAAAAACATATCATGATATTCTTAAACACTTTTTGGAACAAATATTGTCTTCAGAAGATAAATGAAAATGGGTTATCACTTTGAAATCATCTACAAAAAAGGGAAGAAAAATGTTGTTGCAGAAGCACTCTCAAGAAAGGATGAGGATGTGGAATAATTTCTTTGTGTTATTTCTATTATCCAACAAAATTGGATAACCAAATAAAGGGATGAATGGAAGTGTTAGGACCCTATAATAATAGGTATCTATTGTCCAGTTATCAATTTGAGAATTATTATGATCATGGTTGAAATTTTTTCATTATGAGGTGCTCAGCAGCAAGGGTTTAATGGATCACCAAATGCCTCAATTCAAATAGTCATTTATTTTATGTGTGGTGTGAAGGTTAGAACAAGTTAGAAATGGCTTTATCAAAATTTGTCCCAAGAAGAATTTATTTAATTAGTTTTATGTTTTTAATATTGTGTTTTATAATGCATGTTTTGCTTATGGATGATGAGCTTTGATTAAGATCGACGGCTTAAATTCATTTTCAGATGCTTCATCGTTCCGAAGTTTAATGGATAAAGGGGGTTTTAAAAGTGAAGTTTTAAAATCCAATCCTAGACCACGTGGCAAGCTATGGGGAGTTCGCACCCCCTTTGTTCGAAACCGCTTACCACTTGCAGGGCCCTCTGAAAAGCTATGTCAAGGCTTGAATGTGAAGACTGTGACCGAGGAAGTTTTTTGCACCATTGCAAGCCAAAAAAATACAGTGGTATATCTTATCCTTCGAAAAAGACATCACGTATTAGGTTTGAAATGTTTCACAATATTTTTGAAGGTTTAAAGTGGCTAATTTAGGGTTTTCTATAAATATGACTGTGTTTTATTTTTAGCAGGAAGTTTAGCTTCTGGTAGCTAAAGAGTCTATTTTTTTAACTATTAGCTACCGAAAGTTAAATCTTTCAATAGCTATAAGCACTCACCTACACCTACTGCTAGCTACTGTAAATACCAATGATTTCTAGGGTTTTCACATTCGTGTCATAGTTAGTACACATGTCATCATAACTACCAAAACTGCGTCGATACATTATTTCATCTGATTTTCCCAAACATCATCACTCATTCATATCTCCACATCACTCGATCATGATCTCAAGTCATGCCAATACATTTTAATTAAATCCAAAAAATGGTCATCATGATCTCCTCACGTTTTAAATTTGGTTGATGGTCACTTAGTTGGTGTTAAAAATCATCCACAGAAGCCTGAAATATCCAAGTCTTCATTAGTTCCTTGCACTTTTGTGTTCTCAACTTTTGTTGTTCTGTCATCGTTTTCACGTTTAGTTGGTCTCATCACCCACCACCACATACCAAAGCCATCTTGCAAACCCGCGTACCTTTTTTTAAAACACTTTTAGGTGATGGTAGCAAGATTTCGACTGGAGGAGCACTGCTGAGAAAAGAGTTACAAGATATAGCTTATTTGGAGGCACACCCGCAAACATGAAAATTTTTCAAGCAGGTGGGTTGTTATAGATTTTTCCAGAAGTTCCAAGGATACCATCAGGGTATCACTGAAGCCTTTGCAAAGAATTTTGATGGTTGGAAAGTGAAATTGGGGCAATGGCTATGCAGATTGATGAAGCAAGTGTGGCAGCAGTGACGGAAATTCCAAGTGAAGGAGAGCGTCGGTTTAAGACCATGTCCACCAAAGAAGTAGATTTTAGGTTCTTTCTTAAAGAAGAGAATCAAAACATAAATGGCAGAAAGACATTCCTAGGAGCTATTTGCAAGTGCAGTGGCAAGAGTTGTTGAAGATGATCCAAGTTTATATTACTTGTGAAGGGAGGTATGGGAGGACAATGCTATATCATTTAAAGTTACTTCTCCACTTCACAGGTAAGAAACCACTTAACATGCTTTTTTATATTCTTAAAAGCCACACTAAAATGACTTCCAAGGTCCAAGCTAAACCCCAGATAGATAGTAGCAGCTTATTTCACCATGGATTAATCAAGTTAATAGTGTTAGAAGAGCTTAAAAGGAGAATTAAAACATGGAATTATTTTTTGTTTTGGGGAGAGTTTGAACAAGAAGTCCAACGAAAGAAGAAAATAACTCCCTCATAGGATTTATCTTCTCCAAAAACCAGCAAGAGGACAAGGAGGGCACTGTCTCCTATGCAAGCATTCACCAAGACTTCTCCCTCAATATTCAAGAAATAAAAGAAAAATGTAGAATTTGGGAAAGAGACAGTGTTTCAAGGTGAAACTACAAGTGTAGAGGTTCAAGAGGAAGCTACAATAGCTAATATTCTCAACCTGCCCTATTCAGATTCAGACTCTGACCCATTAGCTACACAAAACAAGGCAGAACCATTAGCTGCAGGAATAGAACTAGAATCTTTAGCTGCGGAAATGGGAGGAATACCATCATTCGAAGAAGAAGGAACCCATAGACAAGCTACATCATCATCACAGAAAAAGGTCAGTAGAAATATAAGAAATAGAAGTTACAGGAAGAAAATAATGAGCTGAAAGTTTTGGAACGACTCCTAAATACAGAGAATGAAACGCTAAAGCAATCATCAAGAAAGATCAGTTCATCACTTGATCAAGTCACTATTAGATATGAAAAAATAAAGAATAAGAACAAAAGGTTGCACCAACATAATGTCAAGTTGAAAAATAGGAACAAGTTTTTAAGGTATAAACTCATTCACCAGAAGCTAAAACCCTAGGCTCATCACACACTTGATGCCTTAACTCAGGATGCTCTTGAGTTTAGTGAAAGTGACAATAATTAATGCATAAGAGGTTGAAGGATATCTAATAAAATTTTGGTTAAGTTCAGGGGCATTTACAGCTTTTTCCAACTAAATGCCGTTAAGAATCCAAAGTTAGCTACCGAAAAACATGCCCATGTAATCGGCAGCTAAACACACTCTATTTTTCCTTCCTTAGCTGTCGAAAGTTTTGTTATAGATAGAAGATGGCCAATCTCCTCAAATTAAGGTAACTCAAATTCTACAGGATCTCCAAAGCCTCTAAAGCAATATTTTAATTACAACTCATCTTCAACATGGTGCTGACAGCTCAGAGAAGATCAAATTGGGCCTCAATGAAGATCAAACCAAATCTAGTTTTGGGGGAATTTAGTCATATTTTCCAAATTCGAGTTTGTAATTAGTAGACAGCTTTGGATGTTTTTTCCTTTTCAGTATTGGAGATCATATATTTTGTAATATATTACTATGTTGGGCATGATTGCAAAAGAGATCAAATCTCTTATTTTGGGTAGAACACAAATAGAAAATTTTCTAGAATATTTGAAATAGTTAAAGAAGATATTTGAGTATCTTGATCTATAGGATCTGAAATGTAATGGGGAAATGTTATAGAAATATAGGATGTCATATGGGGAAAAGGTTGTTAGAATAGAAGGGAGAAAACTGTTGTAAAAATGGTTAGTTGGTTGTAAGTAACATTTCTTGAATGAATGAAAGGACCTTGTTGTTATCCATATTCTTGTGTCATGTTTTAATGGTGAAGTTCTTATTGATTTTAAATGATTTAATTTTATTTCGCCATTGATTTATCTCATTATTGTTTATAAGAAAATTTTGTTTAGGATTTTTCATTGGACACCCTGCTCAGGCTTTAAACAATATTTATGTTTTTTGGTTTTTAAACTCCTGTGGTGATCATTTTTTTAAAGAGCTTCCTATATTATCCACAGTACTAAGGAACGAGTGTCACTCGTTCCTTATTACTATGGATAATCCGGGAAGCTCTTTAAAAATTATTTATGTTTTCTTCTTAATTTTTAATGTATAATTTGGATAAAGTATGCTCTGCATTTAGATGGAATCTCAATATTTTCTTCCCTTTAACTCACAAATTGTTAAGATCCACTGACATGACTATCTCACCTGGTTACTCACTATCTCATTCACTCATTCATTTAAATATGCTTTGACCTTTTGACTCCATCAGCCCAATGATTCTCTTCTGTTGTCTCAACCACAAATTTCAAACAAACCCCATGCCCTCATAACTAGCCTAAAAGTCCCAATCAAACAAAGCTACATGTAATATAGGGATCCCCCTCTGAGTCTAGGAGGGCTAGATCCTAGGCTTGAAGCGGTTTTGACGTCGCCTCGGGGATTTAGTCCTTCAACCTTAGAATTACGGAGTGATAACAGGAAGAATGATAAAGAAGTGTGGACACTCATTCAAAAGTTACATCAAGATCCAAATACATCTGATACATTTAGCTGGAAGAATGATTCATTATGGTACAAATATCACTTATATAGTTTTAAGAATTCCAAACTTAAACAAAATATTCTTTTGGAATTTCACACCTCTCCCTTAGGAGGGCACTCAAGATTTTTAAAAACATACCACGGGGTCAAGAAGTAATTTTTTTGGGATGGCCTTAAATCTCATATTTAAGATTTTGTGGCGAAATTTTTGGTTTTCCAACAAAATAAAGTTGAGAAAATTATGACCTCGGGTCTATTACAACCTTTATCCATTCCAATTCAATGTTGGGAGGATGTTTCAATGGATTTTATCTCTATTTTACCCAAGTCCGAAGGAGAGAGTGTCATCAGGTGATAGTTGATATACTTACAAATTATGCACACTTTGTGCATTATCTAAGCCATTTAAAGCCAACACGGTTGCTACTTCATTTATGGAAACCCAAAGATTATTGTAAGCGACAAAGATCCCAATCTTAAGGGAAATTTTTTGACGGAATTATTTTATTTTCTGGGTACTCAGTTAGCGCATAGCTCATCTTATCATCATTAATCTGATGGGAAATCTGAGATAATGAATAAATTTTTGGAAGGATATCTTCGTTTCTTTATATCTGATAAACAAACACAATAGTTCAAGTGGTTACCTCTGTTTGAATGGTGGTATAACACTTCCTTCCAAACTACAACAAAAATTACCCCATTTATGGCACTTTATGGATATCATTCACCTTCCATCACATCACCTTTAAGAAAAAATTATAAGGTTAAAGTAGTGGAATATCACATCGAGTATCAACAACAACTTCTCCAAATATTAAAGGATAACCTTAACCTCACTTTGGTGCAGAATTGAATGAAAAAACAAGAATATCAGTATCACAGTGGAAGAAGTTTTTATGTAGGCGACTGGGTAATTTTATAGATACAACCTTACAAACAAATGTCCCTCAAGCAAGCTAAGAAGGATAATATATTATCCCCAATGTCCTATGGTCCATATAAGGTGTTGAAAAATATTGATACTATGGCATACAAATTGGAGATCCATGCATCTTCCCGAGTGCACGGTGTTGGGGCCCAATAATTTATAAGATTGGAAACAATATACGATAGAGGACAACATCAAACCGCTTTGGAATCCAGGCCCTAGCCTTCCTAGACTCAGAGAGGTACCTCTCTATTTTTATGATTTATCTTGATGGTATAAATGCTGATATTAGGCTAGTTATAGAAATTGTGAGGGTTGGTTGTTTTGATTGATTTTGTTGGTTGGATGAGAAGGTAAGCATGGACTAATCGATTGGGCTATGGAGTCACAGGCTGGATTGCTACATCAACGTTAAAGAGCATCAAAGGGAAAGATAACTGTGCTAAATGGATCTCTAAAGCAGTATGAATTATGAGATGAAATAAATAGAAAGGTTCAGTAGTGACTAAAGAGTGGTTAACAATTCTTTAAACAGACTTCAGCAGAAAACATTCTGATTGTAAACGCAGATAGAATTAAGGTGCTCCAACAACAAATATTAATCAAAAATTTATGATTCACAATTAGATGAGTAGATACACAGTGAGGAAAATAGTGCAAACATTTAACACAGAAAAATAGCACATCACCATTTAACACAACTCAAGAATCTTGTAAAAAGTCTTTGATTATTGATGTCCAGCTCCAAAATTTACAATGCTCTAGTGTAGTAGTTCTTACAAATGAAAGGTCTAACAATATCCAACAATTGATAATTAAAATTCATGTAGTATTTAAATGCAAACTATGTCTGTTTCCATATATACTTTGGAAAACTTTATTAATTACAATTAAACTAAAATTAGGCAAGTGTGGCCATGCAAAGTGCCAAACAAAAATCTCTGACAAAGCATCACCTGTAGAATTAACTTCAGGAAGCTCATCATGGATCCAAAAACTTAGGAAAATCTTCGTGAATCCAAATATTAGGCTTGAAGGTGTCTCAAGAGGTCACAAAAAGGCAATGATCAATGGCTCTGACATCTGGCCCTGCTTTTCAGAAAACCGACATTGGGTGATTAAATCTGGTGCGGTGCTAGCAAATTTTCATTGATCGGTCACTGTGCTAATGCTTTTGTTGCCTCTTTTGTTTCTATTGTTGTATCACAATAATTTATGCACAAAATCCTTTGCCCAACTCAACCTTTTCATTCTATCTCTTGGCTGCCATGACATTTACCCTTACTTTTCCTTTTGCTCCTTGGCGGGTCCTACCCGGGCTCTTCTATCATGTTAGCTCTTTCTTCATCAAATAATGCACAAACCTCATATGCCTGGACTTGAAATCCTTTAGATTTCACCTTGGAACCACATCACATCCATGCCAACATCGCACTTTTCATTTCGATGTTTTTAACATCTCTTCTAGCACATATCTTCTAAGACTTGCGATGCTCGCTGTGCGGTTGCGTCGCACCCATATTGCATATCGCATTCGACGGTTTTTAACATTTATCTAGGTGTTTATCCCTTAAAACTTGTGATTTTTTATTTTCTATTGGGTCCCATCTAACATCGCACATCGCATTTCAGTGATTGTAACATTATCATTTAGCGGTTATCCTTTAAAAAATTTTATTTGCGACTCTCGATCGGGCCCCACATGACGTCGCACATTGCACTTCGGCGATTATAGATTATTCTTTCTCCACTTACCTTTCAAAACCTGTGATTTTCGATGTAGAAATGTGATGAATTTTTAAGTGTGATAAGCGGAATGCGGAGAGGGGTAAGGGAAATTTTGGACCCCCCTTTATAGTTAAAGTTTGAAGGCTACGGAGGGGGGGCTGAAAACATATGCGGACCGTTGGTTGTGGAGGTGGGGAGGGGAGATGGTGGGGAGTTGTGGTAAATGACATAAGTGGTGATTTTAGGAGATATATGATATGGATGCGAGTGGGTGGGCGGAGCTCCTTATAAAACTTAAATTTCTGTAGCTTAAAAAAAGGTTTTGAAGGAAAAGGAAGTGTTAGACTTTAGAAAATGGAAAAATGAAGGGAAAATTAGGGTAAATGAGATGAATGAGGACGGAAATGAAGTTTTCTCACCATTACTCATTATGAGTGACACTTTCCTCTTTCAATTGACTGAGAAGGTAGATTTATTCCTTTGAATCTCTCACAGTCAGGATTTCCCTTCCCTTTTCTTCTTGAAAATAGATGACCGTCATGGAATATTATTTTCAAAATATCTGAGAAATAATTAGTTGTAATATTCCCAGTTAGTCCTAAGCTAATGGGAATATTCATTTTTGTTTTATTTTTCTGTTTCAAGAATATAAATGTAAAGGAGGTCCATAATACTCCTAAACAGTGAATAAATCAATGCCAAATGTGAAAAAGGTTAAATATTGGCTATGTAAGCAAGCACCCTTAGGTGTGAAAGGGGCTGGATATTTTAACTGGGTCAACCTTGACCAAATCTACAACACTATCTTGGAGGAGTGGCCATCAATGAGGCACATCATAGTTTTAGATGGAGATGGCTTGTGTGAAAGAAGTTATTTCATTGAAGGTGGTTTAGGGTTTACAAGCTCTTAACTTATAAAAGGAAGAGGATGGCAGCATGAGAAGGTTGTTGAATGATATTGGATTTTGATGTATTGTCTGTATGGACATACAACTTTCTTTAGATGTTTAGCCTAGATTGCAAATGTTGTTTAGCATTGGATTTTCCTGGTTAGGAATCCCACCTCTTCCCATTGAGTAGCTCTTGGGAGAGTCTTGTATTGCATAGTCCACTATCTGGCTAAAGGCAAGGCTTCTTCTTCCAACTACAACGCAGATCCTATTGAGGGTTTGGTTGTCTTTGAAAGCTGCAACAAGTGGAGGCTAGACCTACTTAGATCTAGACCATTTCAGTGCTCCTTTTCAGTGGATAAGTCTTCTATTCCATTGGCAAGAGAGTATTGAACATCTTGAGCTTAATTTTCTTATCCTGGCATGTGGCCAACCATGTTATAAACCCTACAGCACAGTATTTCTTCTAGAACTGTGCTATTCATGTAGGTGTTGTTGCAGGGAGTTTTGGCATACCATTTGTAGAGTTGGTTTTCGAGTGTTGGGGATCTGCCATTCACTTTGCAGATCCATTGGAGGAGATATATACATTTTTCATTTCAGATCCAATATACATGTTTCTGAATACTTCTGAATATCTGAATATTTATGCAGATCTACAAACTTAGATCTCAGATCTACTTCATGTACATGGTGTAAAGCTGAAAACCCCAAGGGGATTTTGAAGGGGAGCCTCTATAGTGTATGGATCTATTATAGATCTAACTTTTCATGCACTTATATGCTCTATATCTAAATTTTAATTAACAACTATTACAGCCTAATAAAATAACAATGTCAAGGCACTTTCAGTCTATATGTACGGTTGCAACACTTATTTTTGAGGATTTTCCTCTATAGGAGTCTTGTATTTCTAGTTATGCTTCTTATGGGCCACATTGTACATCTATTTTGCTACTGTAAATACATTTGAAAGGTCTCCATATTGGCCTCCTATTTTTTTTTAGATGAACTATGTTATTTTCCTACAAATCTAATTTCTACTGTTACATTCCCCATTTGGGAATATTACAGTGGTATCATAGCATCATCTTGGCACAACCTGTGCTTTCTAAGAAGCCAATTTGTATTTTTAAGAAGAAGAACCTCTTACTGACAAAGAGAAGAGGTATCTAAAGAGAAGACAAAAGAATAAATTTTATTACACAAATGATAATGAAGACTAGGGTAAAGCCCCTGTATCTGGAAGTGAAGAAGAAGAAAAGGATTTTCCTAAGATCCTTTTGAGAGGCATGCAAGATATTTCTAGAGAGATCAAAGAGATGAGACTGGAAAGAATCAAAGAATCCCATAAAGGATTTCATCTTGGAGAAGGCTCTGGCATGTCTCACCATTGGAATGATCAACCAATGCATTAGCCACAATTTTCCCAACGCTCTACCATGCCTACATTTTTCGCTCTGGGAAATGAAGGGTTTTAAGATCATGAATCCCTTGAATAATATTTTGAAGAATATGAGTCTAAAAATTAGAGATTTAAAGATAACTTGATTTTTCAAGAGTTTTTTCACATAAAGGACCAAAGAAGATCAGTGCGTCATCATAGAGGTGGTGGATTCACTAGATTCACTCAGAATCATGATCGACACCATTCTATGGGTAGATTATTTTTACCCAACTTTGATGGGTCATCCAAGTTTTCTGCCAAATCTTGGGTAGAAAAAATTGACATATACTTCGAATTGAACAAGGTCCTCGAGATGGAGGCTATCAAGATTGCAACACTGCACTTTGAAGGTGAAGCACATGATTGGTGGTTCCATGGATTGTCTATATTGGGTCATTCCAATGTGACCACTTATTCAGAGTTCACTAGAAGTCTGGTGGAAAGATTTGGTAGAAGAGATCTAGAGGAACCATTCACGAGCCTTGCAAAGTTGAAACAATCAAGTAATACAGAATCTTACATTTTTGAATTTTTAATATTATCTTTTATGGTTCCTGATTTTTCTGCAACAAGAAGGGTGTACATGTTCATTGATGGTTTGGATGAACCTCTTCATGGGTTGGTTAAATCTACCAAGCCCGCTACCCTACATGATTCTATTAAAAGGGCTATAGACCTTCAAGATGCCTTGCCAAAATAAAACACAAGCTTTCATCATAAGCCCTCTTTTCCTTCGAAGGGAAAGGAAGAAAAAGTTGCTCCTTCCAAGGAGAGCTCATACAGGAAGCCTCTTGATGAAGAAGCCTGGAGAGATCTAAGAAGAAGTAAGCTTTGCTTCACTTGCCAAGAATCATGGGCACCTGGACATAGATGTTCTGATAGAAAAGCACATTACATAGAGGTCTTCTCACATGATGAGTAGGAAGAAGAAGATGATCCAAGAAGAGGTCATGACACTGACACTGCAAAAGGAGAGCCAACACCATCAGGAGATGGGAATGGAGCATTTTATCCTATTGGAGGGGCTCTTGCATATCTGAGAGGAGTACCTAAGTACTTCACCTTAAGAGTTCAAGGTTCCATCTTGAATTAGAGGTTTTCTATTCTGATTAATAGTGGGGCTACCCACAATTTCATTGATTCCCAACTAGTGTAAAGGAGGGCAATACCCACTAATGATTTTGATGGATTCTCTGTTTTGGTCCCAGGAGATAGAAAAATGCAATGCATGCATTATGTCCCATCACTTTTAGTCACCATGGGAACTTATACTTTGGTTGATCACTTCTTTTTGGTTGACGTACCTTACACCAATGTGATTTTGGATGTTCAATGGTTGATTACAATGGGGAAATTCACCACTGATTAGGAGGCTTTGCAAATGGAATGGATGGACAAGAAGAGTGGTGAAACTCAAATTATCAAAGGCATGCATACATACCCCTCACATACCACTTCCACACAAATATCAGAGATGGATTTGTGCAGTGGAAGAAAGGACCTTATATTCCCATCTATCATGCTCATGAGGTTGATGGATGGGACACTTTTATCTAGTGGAAAACCACCTGGGAGGCCACCTGATTCAGTTTTTGTGGGAGATCTCTCACAACATGATGCTCAAAATTCAGATCCTAGAGGGATGGGAGCATTGGAAGACAATAATATAGCACTGGGAGTCTTGGGTAGGCTCAAGGAGGAGGGAGATCTTCTCCCCTTATCATCATCACCCACTCTCATTTCTAATTCTACGCTGTGGGAGGCGAAGAAGGGAAGGAATGACCTTCCAACACAAACCTTTGGCATGGGAGATGTTAAGGAGGATATCACCCACATGAAATACATTTCTATTGATACATCATCAGCGTTGTCATTGTTGGGAAGTTTAGATCCATATTGGAAATCCCCAACTATTGGTGGATTATTCCAAGGATCTTCACACTTGTATGATACTTGATGATCAGTTGCATGAAGAGGGCTATCTAGAACAAGGATGAGTCATCTATCATCATGGTTTGATATTCTTGTCTAAAGCCTCCAAGCTCAAGGATAAGTTGCTACAAAGAGCTTATGAAGAGTTCTGTTTCAGCCACATATGTTCCATGAAGATCCACAACATCATCATGAGGAGCTTTGATTGGGAAGGCTTGACAGGGGAACTACATCATCATTTTCAAGAATGCATGAACCATGTGGAGTTGGGACAACAACATGACTCTATGAAAGAGTTATTTCAGCCATATCTCCCTTCTTTTGAGAGAGGAGATATATCTATGCACCACTCCATTTGTATGAGGAGGATTGTTGGTGAAGAACATACTCAGGTAAATCACAATCTATTTTTTGATTGTATGTATTCTTTCACCATGTTTATGTAGGCCATGACTCCAAGGAGGAGTATTCTACCTTATGAATTTCATGACCAACTTTGGGCCAAAGAAAATTCTGAACTTGGCCACTCCCTTGGTGGACAAAGGGAGATTTTGTTTCATGATGGGTTCATTCCTAAGGCACCAAATATATCTCACACTTTCAGCCATAGTGAGATGACATGGACAACAATTAAGTGGTGGGAAAATGACTTACCACATCCTGATTTGATGCATGCAGGAGATGCACTTCGCTGGTTCAACATGTGGGACTATGACCCACCTCCATATGCACAAATTTATGTTTGTTTGTACATAGTTTTACTCCCATACATTGATGATGTACTTGTACTTTTTATGGGAATGTATGGAGGGAGGATGGGAGGAATGTATGTGCCCTATGGTATGGAGATTCTCCATGTATCTTATGCTACATGTTTCAAGGAGGACATTGGGCAAGCCATGTTTGTTTCGTTTGAGCTATTGTCTCCTTATGGGATGGACTATTTACATCTCATAAGAACTTTGGAGGAACAATTCATGAAGGGCTATATTGGTGAACACTTAACTTATGGAGGAAGCTTATCACGTAATGGTGTCACCAATGGAGGAGGAGAAGAGTTGCATCACTCACCTTATCGGTTGCTTGAGGACAAGCAACATTTGGTGTTGGGTATGTGTTATATTCTTTCCACGACTAGTACCACGCACTGTACATTGCACCAAGCATAGCATGGGGGTTAGAGGGGGGGCAGAAGCCCCCCTTGTCAAGGTCCAGGGCAATGCCCTAGCAAAAAATTTTTTTGGTATGCGATCCCACTCATATGCGGACCCACCCATGTTTTGTGCATGAGTTTGCACATGGTTTCGGGGTATGATGGCTTTCGACCCCTGGTATTTTGTAGATCCGGTCAAGGGAACTACAGTTATGTTCTAATCCAGGGTTAATGGATTGGGTTTTATGTATGCTTCGGCATGTATATATATGTGTTGTAACACTAAAATGAATATAATGAAAAATTAAGCTGGTCGTCCCAATTTGGGATCTAGGGGAAAATTTCTATGTTTATCTGTTTTATTTTTTATGCTCTCGCTATTGTTTATTTTCTGTTATAAGATTTGTATGTAGATAATTTCTATTCAGGGTTAAAACCTACATTTGGTATCAGAGCTATTTCAGCTTCAAGGGGACGCCTTTGCTACTGAGGGTTTTTTGCTTGGGCCTCAGGTAGACCCTGTTCAGTGGGAGATCTGCGGGATCGATTCTTGCTGTGAAAGAAGATGGCGAGCGGCGGGAAGATAGAGATCGAGAAATCTAATGGTCAGAGTTTTGAGTTGTGGAAGATCAAGATGGAGGATCTGCTAGTGGATAAATATCAGTGGATCATGGTAGATCCAGGTACTAAACCAACGGCAATGTCATATGAATACTGGAAGAAACTGGATCGGAAGGCTAAGAGCACAATACGGTTGTATGTCTCAGATTCAGTATTGTTGAATGTATCCGGGGAAGCTACGGCGAAGAATTTCTGGGAAAAACTTGGGACTTTGTACCAATCTAAGTCTCTGGTGAATAATTTGTTCCTGTGAAAAAAGCTGTATAACCTGAGGATGAAGGATGGAGACTCGATGACAGAGCATCTGAATGCCTTCAATACTGTGGTAAGTCAGTTGTCATCTGTTGATATTAAAATCTCAGATGAAGATAAGTGCATCAATTTGTTGTGTTCTCTACCAGACTCATGGGACACTCTGATTATTGCAATAGGTAGCAATAAAACTACCTTGAATTGTGATGACATTGTCTCAGTCTTGCTGTCGGAGGAAATGAGACGGAGAAATATGGAGGGTCAAAATGGAGATGCCTTATTTGTACGAGGAAGGTCCCAAAACAGAAACAAGAATAAGGTTTTGAGTGGGAGATCTAAATCTAGAGGGAGATCTAAATCTCCTGGAAAGTTTGTAAAGGTGTGCTGGAAATGTGGAAAGGAAGGGCACTACAAAAACGAGTGCAGATATAAAGCTCCTGAGAAAGGAAAGGGATCTGATGATGCTTCCTTATGCAGAGGAAAAAACCACCTCGGATGAAGGTGGGGATGTGTATTTGGCTTCTTCCTCAAGTACACATGTAGATCATGAGTCATGGTTGATTGACTCAGGTGTATCCTTTCACTTCACTCCCCATAGGGAGTGGTTCTGCGAGTATGAGAAATATTATGGTGGTGATGTCTTCCTAGGGGATGCTAGGAAGGCCAGAATTGTCGGACGTGGAAAGGTCAAGTTGAAGCTGCAAGGTGGAAGGATTAGAACACTTCTTGTTGTTCTGCATATTCCTGCATTGGCCAGAAATCTGATTTCTGTAAGCAATATGGATGACGCAGGTGTAAAAATAGTGTTCGAGAAAGATGCCTGCAAGATGGTTCAGGGAGCACTAGTATTAATGCGGGGAGTTCAGATTGGAACTCTGTACAAGCTACAAGGTAGCACTGTTATTGATGGGTGTAACATTTCTGTGGTTCCTGAAAGAGGAGCAGAAAGCCTAGCTGTCTCTGGAGAAAAGACCATGCTATGGCATCAAAGGCTTGGACATATTGGAGAGAAGGGCCTTCGGATACTACATAGAAATGGTATGGTAGAAGGTATGTCTAATTGTTCTCTGGATTTCAAATTTTGTGAACATTGTGTATATGGGAAGCAGAATCGGGTGAGTTTTCCTTCTGGTGCTAAGAGGGCAAACAAGATATTAGAACTTGTGCACAGTATGTGTTTGGACTTGTGTCAGTTCCATCACTGGGAAAGTCTATGTACTATGTTTCATTCATAGATGACTTCTCAAGGAATACATGGATATATTTCTTAAGGAAGAAATCTGAATTCTTTGACAAATTTAAAGAATTTAAGGCTCTGGTGGAAAACCAGACAGAGAAGAAGATAAAGGCACTGAGGACAGATAATGGTGGGGAGTTCTGCAAGAAGGAATTTGAAGAGTTCTGTAAGAAGTGTGGTATATCACGGCAGAAGACTACTCCATACACACCTCGGCAAAATGGATTTGTAGAAATAATGAACAGAACACTGATGGAAAAGGCAAGAAGCATGCTCAGTGGTACCGGGTTAGGACAAGAATTCTGGGCAGAGGCAGTGGAGACTTCCTGTTACTTAGTTAACAAATCACCTTCATCGGCATTGGAGGATAAGACTCCACCTGAGGTATGGACTGGTAATAAACCCTCTCTTTCACATCTAAGGATATTTGGATGTGATGCATATTTACATGTTCCAAAGGAGAAAATGACCAAGTTGGATAATAAATCTAAAAGGTGCATCTTTATTGGGTATAAGGATGGTTTAAAGGGTTATAAGATTTGGAACCCAGAAACAAGGAAGGTTGTGTACAACCGAGATGTGGTGTTTAGAGAGGTGAAATATGTTGTTACACATGAAGTCCTACCAAAGGAACCTAAGAAGATAGAGTTTGAGCTAAAGGAGTATGAATCAGACTCTACAACAGAAGAAGATTCAGAAGAGGAAGAGCCACAAACCCCAAATTTGAGAAGAACAGTTCGAGAAAGAAGGCAACGAGAAAGGTATAGTCCATCTGCTTTCTATTTAGGTTTTTCCTTAACTATAACCGATGATGATCCCAGAACTGTCAGGGAGGCAGTTGATTCAGAGGATGGAAAACTCTGGAAGGAGGCCATGGTTGATGAAATGGCATCCTTGCATAAAAATGAGGCATGGGATTTGGTGGAGTTTCCGACTGGAAGTAATCCCATCGAGAGAAAATGGGTGTTTAAGAAGAAGAAGAATGTAGAAGGCAAGGTGGAGAAATACAAAGCTCGGTTGGTAGCAAAAGGTTATTTCCAGGTGCCGGGAATTGATTTTGGTGATATTTTTTCTCCTGTTGCCAAAGTTACTTCTATTAGATTACGTTTATCTATTTCTGCTGCATTCGATTTTGAGATAGAACAGATTGATGTGAAGATAGAAAATCTTCACGGGGATCTAGAAGAGGAGATCTACATGAAGAAACCTGAAGGTTTTATGGTGAAGGGTAAGAAATAACTGTTGTGCAGGTTGAAGAAGTCTCTGTATGGGTTAAAACAGTCACCAAGGATGTGGTATCAGAAATTTGATACCTATATACGGGGACTTGGCTTCACCAGAAGCAAGGAGGATCACTGTGTTTGTTTTAAATTAATTGGTGACCATGTTATTTATTTGGTCTTGTATGTGGATGATATGTTGTTGATTGGAAATGACAAAGAAATTATCCAAGATTTGAATACCCAACTGTTCTCCAAATTCGACATGAAGGATCTTGGTGCTGCAAACTATATTCTAGGCATGGAAATTAAGAGAGATTGGGCAAAGAGGAAGCTCTGGTTAAACCCGAGGAAGTATGTCAAGACTATATTGCAGAGGTTCAATATGCAGAATAGTAAACCGGTGAAAGTTCCTATTGCTATAGGTGTAAAGATATCTGCTGAACAATGTCCCAAGACACAGGAAGAAGAGGAGGATATGTCCCGTGTTCCATATGCAAGTGCAGTGGGTAGCCTGATGTATGAAATGGTCTGTACTAGACCAGACATTGCACATGCAGTGGGAGTATTGAGCAGGTTTATGCCAAACCCAGGGAAGGAGCATTGAACAGTAGTGAAGCGGGTTTTCAGATATTTAAGTGGCACTAGTGATTATGGCTTGTGCTATCAGGGAAGACGAGGATTGGAAAGAATGTTGGACATTTGTGGTTTTGTTGATGCAGACTGGGTTGGAGATCTGGACCAAAGAAGATCTACAAGTGGGTATGTGTTTACCCTATTTGGAGGTGCAGTCAGTTGGATGAGTAAAAGACAGTCTGTAGTGGCGCTTTCAACTACAGAGGCAGAATACATAGAAGCCACTCATGCAAGCAAGGAATCAGTTTGGTTGCATAGATTGTGTTCAAGTATGGGGTTGGTACAGCAAGCTATAAGGATAGACTGTGATAGCCAAAGTGCAATTTTATTGGCTAAGAACCCTGCTTAATATTCAAAGACAAAGCACATTAATGTTCAATATCACTTTGTTAAAGATATGGTTGAGGCTAAAAGGGTGTTGCTGGTAAAGGTGGACACTTTGAAGAATGTTGCAGATGCATTGACGAAGTCTGTAAGCACTCAAAAGTTCTCTTGGTGTAGAGAAACAATGGGTGTTGAAGAATTGACCCAATGACTAAGCTCCCATGTGGTCCCCTGTGGAAAGAAAAAAAAAAGTGGGAGAATTTTGGGTATGTGTTATATTCTTTCCACGACTAGGATCACACGTTGTACGTTGTGCTGGGCGCAGCAGGGGGGTCACAGGGAGGGCGGCATGAGTTTGCACATGGTTTTGGGGTATGATGGTTTTCGACCCCTGGTATTTTGTAGATCCAGTCAAGGGAACTACGGTTATGTTCTAATCCAGGGTTAATGTATTTGGGTTTATGTATGCTTCGGCATGTATATATATGTGTTGTAACACTAAAAGGAATATAATGAAAAATCAAGCTGGTTGTCCCGATTTGGGATCTAGGGGAAATTTTTTGTGTTTATCTATTTTATGTTTTATGCTCTCGCTATTGTTTATTTTCTGTTATAAGATTCGTTTGTAGATAATTTATGTTCAGGGTTAAAACCTACATTTGGTAGGGGAGGACTGTAATATTCCTAATTAGTCCTAAGCTAATGGGAATATTCATTTTTGTTTTTGTTTCAAGAATAAAAATGTAAAGGAGGTCCATAATACTCCTAAACAGTGAATAAATCAATTCCAAATGTGAAAAAGGTTAAATCTTGGCTATGTAAGCACGCACCCTTAGGTATGAAAGGGGATGGATATTTTGACTAGTTCAACCTTGACCAAATCTATAGTGATGTCTTGGAGGAGTGGCCATCAATGAGGCACAACGCAGTTTTAGATGGAGATGGCTACGCAGTTTTAGATGGAGATGGCTTGTGTGAAAGAATTTATTTCATTGAAGGTGGTTTAGGGTTTACAAGATCTTAACTTATAAAAGGAAGAGGATGGCAGCATGAGAGGGTTGTTGAAGGATATTGGATTTTGATGTATTGTCTGTTTGGACATACAACTTTCTTTAGTTGTTCAGCCTAGATTTCAAATGATGTTTAGCACTGGGTGTTCCTGATCAGGAATCCCACCTCTTCCCATTGAGTAGCTCTTGGGAGAGTCTTGTATTGCATGGTCCACTATTTGGCTAAAGGCCAAGTATCTTCTTCCAACTACAACGCAGATTTTGTTGAGGGTTTGGCTTTCATTGAAAGTTGCAGCATGTGGAGGCTAGATCTACTCAAATCTAGACCATTTCAGTGCCCCATTTCAATGGAGAAGTATTCTATTCCATTTGGAAAAGAGTATTGAACATATTGAGCTTCATTTTCTGATATTGGCATGTGGCCAACAATGTTCTAAACCCTACAACGCAGTATTGCTTCTAGAAATCAGTTATTCCTATAGGTGTTGTTGCAGGGAGTTTTGGCATACCATCTGTAGAGTTGGTTTTCAAGTGTTGGGGATCTTCCCTTCACTTTGGAGATCCATTGGAGGAGATTATACATTGTTCATATCATATTTGATCTGCATGTTTCTGAATACTTCTGAATATCTAAATATTTATGCAAATTTGCAAAGTTATATCTCAGATATACTTCATGTACATGGTGTAAAGCTGGAAACCCCAAGGGGATTTTGAAGGGGAGCCTCTATAATGTATGGATCTATTATATATATGACTTTTCATGAACTTATATGCTCTATATCTAAAGTGTAATCAACAATTGTTGCAGCCTAATAAAATAACGTTGTCAAGGCATTTTCAGTCTATATGTATGGTTGCAGCACCTCTTTTGGAGGATTTTATTCTATAGAAGTCTTGTATTTCCAGTTATGCTTCTTATGGGCCACATTAAACATCTATTTTGAAATTTTAAATACATTTGAAAGGTCTCCTTATTGGCCTCTTGTTGTCTTTTAGATGAACTGCATTATTTTATTGCAAATATGATTTCTATTGTTGCATTCCCCATTTGGGAATATTACATCAATCACCTTGAGGTCATGTAAATTACAGGATACTAATAGTGGATCTAGCTGGGGATGGCAGCTCCTTCATGATCTATCAAGAACACCGTATACTAGTAGCTTAATCTATTGGGTTGATCCCAACTCTGCAACTTAATCTACTAAAAAAAAAACCTTTGTGGCTGAAATTTTTCAAGCTGAAATCAATCCTCTCTACAAATAGAAGTCTGGAACACACTTGAATTGAAAACAAGAAAGAAATTTGAAACTAAAACTGGAAAAATTCTCAAATAACTAAGCTTTTCTGCAAACATACCTATTCTACTCTACTGAAATTACTGTTTTTTCTAAAGAATACAATAATACCAGTGTATCCAGTCAAGAAATTGCTCTAATATCGTTTTTCTTTCACTGTTTTTCACCATGTTCAGAGAAAAAACTTATAATGATGTTTGATAGAAATTCCCAGCATGATCTTGTTTACATGGCTCTTGGTATGCTTGAAAAACAACTTCCATGCTGGAAATATGTGTTGCCTTCGTAAATAATAATTTCTCCATGCATACAGTAATTGGATCAAGATACTCTTGAAAATTATTCTAGGTATTCTGACTCAACCAACTCAGATTCATATCCCGGTACTATGGATGTGCTCTCCACATCTTCAATCAACTCAGAACATGTTTGCAAGCTCTCTGCAGAATGTTGTGTCAATATTTCTATTTAATCAGAGAATGGTTCAAAGTGCCTAAGCATATCCATATCATAACAACTTTTTAGAGCATTATGAACACAAGAAGATTGACTTTCAAAATAGAAACCATCCAATGCGTATGCTATTGCGTCATTTAGTTCTTTAGATGGTAGTGATGGTTCTTCTGAGACCTCATGTTTTCTCTTATGATTATCAACTAGAATGTGATACAGATTCCCTTTCACAATCTGAAATCCATTAAAGCATAAAGGTAGAGAATCAAAATTGATCAATTCATCATCTATTTCATATTTTGTGATTTCAAGATGGCTCAGGGACCCAATTTCTTGATCGAAAACAAGGTTTGTTTCATCCCTCTCTTCCTCAACTGATTCATTAGAGCATTCCTCCTCCTTCCTATTTACAACCTACTGGTAATTCTCTCTTAAGAGTGAGGAAATAAATAGAGGAAAAAATTTTGTACTTATTTGACAAATTTCTGCATTTTCCTCTTTGCAACCTTGCTCAGCATTCAGAGCTTTATTTTCATCTTTGCATTGTGATAGATGAGTTTTTTCTTCCCAATAAAGTGGTGTTGGCTTCTTTGAATAATTGACCTCATCCTCAACCATATAGTCTTCCTCTTGATAATCATACTCGATATGGTTATCTCTGTATGCAAGGTCATCTATTATGTACATTGTTGCTGAGGAATTTCCTGCCTCCCTTTGATTTTGGACTTGATCTTTGGTTGTGTTGTGGAGAGAGTAAATGAAATAATCATTTTCTATTTTAGGGTGTCCATGATGGGTTGCGAACTACTTGGGTACATTTATTATTTTCTTTTCCAGAACTAATGGAACATGAGGTATTTGAATAGCAGGTTCCTCTTTCCTGCTAATCATATGCATCCTTTCATGGACTGTGTTTGTCAAAACATCTAGTTATATCTCTGAAGATATCAATTTCTCTTCTTCTATTTTTTCCTTCTCCATAGCCTTTAACTTTGTCCCTCTATTTAGCAGTTTTGCTTCCACACCAACTGCCATATTTTTCATTTCTTCAAGGGTTGCAAGGTCCCTTTCTCTTAACTGTAATTCCATCTCTGAGTCAAAGGCATCTGGGTAGTTCCGGAGAGCTAATTCTGCGGGTGGCTAATTCTTAGCAAGCATTAAATGATATACCTTATTGAACCTGGCTTAAGAATGTTGTACGATCTTCCATAGCTGTCTTTTTAAATGGTTATACTTTTCTATGATGAGAAAAACATTTCCCATGACTAGCCACCTATCCAAGAAAACTTTATTGAATTGAAGAAAATTGCTAATTCTTGCATTTGGAAGATCTTTAAACCAATTTTTAACTTTACATTGCAATGATAAGGAAAAAATCTTGATACATAAATTATATTCTTCCACCTCATACTGATCAAGAAAATCCTTAAGATTCTGAATGTGTTTTTCTACAATGATTTCCACATTCTCTCCATCAAACCTGGGCAAATTATTGCTAAATTTTGCAGGGAGATCATGGAGAATAGAAGGGAAAAATAGAGGATTGTATCTATCTAGTAATTTTATAGGTATAGGTGGTAAATCAAGAAGCTTATAACCATTTTATGATTTAGAAAGAGCAGGAGATGAAGCACAAGGCTCATGTTTCACTGGGTTTTCCACAGGTGTATCCGGGATGTGCACAAGTGTATGAGTATGTACATGATCTAAAATATGGGGCTTAGTTTCTTGAGGCTCTTCAATTTGAAAATGATCAATATAAACCTTAGAAACGTAATATTGGTCAGGCTTAGAGTAAGATAGGACATAGCTACAAATAAAACCAAAAATTTCTTGAATACAATTTGGGCTTGAATTCCTTCTCTTTCCAGCTGATTGGTCATGTTTCAGGTCCTTCCTCTAGTGGAGTATTTAAATATAATTGATCTGGATTGGAGCTGCGAGGTGAATTATTTCAACCTTCTTGTGTCTCACTATTGTCCACCATCAACAATCAGATACCAATCTTGGAAAATACTCAAATCTACAATTTTGACTAGGGTTTCTAATTCCAGATGAAATAATAAGCTTTTCAATAGCTCTCCTAGTATGGTTACCATTATGTTGTGGCCCTATAATTTATAATATTGGCAGGAATAAATGATAGAGGACAACATCAAACCGCTTCGGAATCCAGGACCTAGCCTTCCTATACCTAGAGAGGGCTCTCTATATTTTTATGATTTAGCTTGATGGTATAAATGTTGATATTAGGCTAGTTATAAAAATTGTGAGGGCTGGTTGTTTTGATTGATTTTTATGGTTGTATGAGTAAGTCTGTAGGGACCAATCCATTGGGCTATGGAGTCAAAGGTTGGATTGGTACATCAATTTTAAAGAGCATCATAGCACAAGATAATTGTGCTAAATGGATATCTAGAGAAGTATGAATTATGAGATGAAAGAAATAGCAAGGTTTAGTAGTGACTAAAGAGAAATTAAGAATTATTTAATCAGACTTCATTAGAAAAGATTCAGATTGTAAATACAGACAGAATTAAGGTGCTCTGACAACAAATCTTAATCTAAAATTTATGATTCACAATTAGATGAGTAGATACACACTGAGGAAAACAGTGGAAAAATTTAACACAGAGAAATAACACATCACCATTTAACACAGCTCAAGAATCCTGTAAATGGTCTTCGATTATTGATGTCCAACTCCAAAATTTATAGTGCTCCAATGTAGTAGTTCTTACAAATGCAGGGTCTAACAATATCCAAATATTGATAATGAAAATTAATGCAATATTTAAACGAAAACTGTGTCGATTTCCATATCCACTTTGGAAACTTTATTAATTACAATTAAACTCAAATTAGACAAGTGTGGCCATGTAAAGGGCCAAACAAAAATCTCTAACAAAGCACTACCTGTAGAATTAACTTCAGGCATCTCTTCATGGATCCAAAAACTTAGGCAACTCTTCATGAATCCAAAGAGTAGGCTTGAAGGTGGCTCAGGAGGTCACGACCAGGCAATGATCAATGGCTTTGACATTCGTCCATGCTTTTCAGAAAACTGACGTTGGGTGATTAAATCTGGTGCAGTGCTAGAAAATTTTCATTAATCAGTGAATGTGTTGATGTGTTCGCTGCCTCTTCTATTTCTAATGTTGTATCACAATTAATTATGCACAAACACCTTTTCCCAACTCAACATTTTCTATTTATCTCCTCGCTACCATGATTTTTACCCTTACTCTTCCTTTTTCTCCTTGTCGGGTCCTACATGGGCTCTTCTTCCATGTTAGCTCTTTCTTCATAAAATAGTGCACAAACCTGATCCACCCGGACTTGAAATCCTTTAGAATTTAGCTTGGAACCACATCGCATCCACGCCAACATCACACTTCGCATTTTGTTTTTTTTAACCTCTCTTATAGCACTTATATTCTAAGACTTGCGATGTGCGCTATGCGGTCGGGTCCCACCCATATCGCAAATCAAATTCAGTTGTTTTTAACATCTATTTGGGAGCTTATCCTTTAAAACTTGTTATTTTTTATTTGCGATCAGGTCCCATCTAACATCACACATCACGTTTTGGTGATCATAACATAATCCTTTCGCACATATCCTTTAAAACTTGCAATTTGCGATCGGGCCCCACCTGATGTCACACATCGCACTTCGGTGATTATAGCTTATTCCTTCTACACTTATATTTCCAAACCTGTGATTTGCGATGCGGAAAGGTGATGAAATTTTAACTGTGATAAGCAGATTGCGGAGAGGGGTAAGGGAAATTTCGGACCGCCATTTATGGTTAAAGTTCGATGGCTGCGGGGGGGCTGAAAACATATGCAGACCATCGATTTTGGAGGTGGGGAGTGGAGATGATGGGGAGTTTCGGTAAATGAAATAAGTGGTGAGTTTAAGAGATATATGATACGACTACGAGTGGGTGGGCGAAGCTTCTTATAAAACTTAAATTTCGGTAGTTTAAAAAAAGGGGTTTTGAAGGAAAAGGAAGTCTTGGACTTTATAAAATGGAAAAACGAAGGGAAAAAGAGCATAAATGAGATGAATGAGGGAAAAAATGAAGTTTTCTCACCATTAATCCTTATCAGTGGCACTTTCTTCTTTCAATTGGACTGAGAAGAAAAATTTACTCCTTTGAAGCTCTGACAGTCAGGATTTCCCTTCTCTTTTCTTAAAATTTGATGACATACATGGAATATTATTTTCAAAATATCTTAGAAATAATCAGTCACCTTGAGGTCCTGTGAATTACAGGATACTAACACACCCATTTTTCCATGTTTCATGATTAAAGAATTTAATAGGTGATAAGCTTCCAGTTCAAACAATATTTACAGAACTTGAGAAAGAAGGAAAAATCATATTGGAAACTGAAGTAGTCATGGAAACAAGAACTGAGTCGCTACGAAATCGATCAATTTTAGAGTATCTCATCAAGTTGAAGAACTTACCCACTGAAGATTCGACATGGGAGGATGATTATTTTATACACAAGCATCCAAAACTACTCAAGCATTGAGGAAAACACTATTTTGCAGGAGAGGGGCATGTTAGGTCCCTATAATTCTATTGTAGCCTCTTATTGTTATTGTTAGTGTAGCCCCCTTATTGTTATTGTTGTGCCCATGTAGTCCCCATATTGTTATTATTCTACCCCATAGAAGCCCACTATTGTTAATGTTGTGCCCTTAACTTTTTATTGTTATTTTGGCTCTGATTATATTGTGACCCCTTAGACTCCTATATATAGAAAGGAGGCTTTGTCATTTGAATCATCAGATAATTGTTCATTTATGTAATGTAAATGAGGTTTCCCCCTTGAATAGGATAATTTTTAAGCCGTTGATCTATATTTTATTTTATTTTATGAGTTGGTTGCATACATGAAATCCTTAATGAAGTGAGTATTGGAGCTAATGCCACAAATTGTTTAAAAGAATATAAAATTGACAATTGTTAGAAGTGAACAAAGAAGATAATTTTGTAGAGAGTAGAGAGCGACCTCTTGAAGAGCTCCATCATTAGGTACATTTAGAGGGGTTAATGACCACCTTTTTTCCTTATTAAGTCTCGTTTTCTTGCATTTTAATTATATTGTGGTATTATGATGCTAGCGTAGGTGGTGATTTAGGCTTAACATACTTCGAGTACCTAAAATAAGTTAAATGCAAGAAAATCATGGAGATATGGTATTTTTGTGGAGATTTTTTCATAAAGACTCAGACTAGACATCAAGGATATATTCTAGGAGATTCTCCACCCTCCTTAACTCCCAAAGGCAGCCAAGGGATCCTCGAGATTCCCTTCAACAACTCGAAATCAAATGCAACCAAACAAACTCAATACCAAGTGCACTCAAGCCATACCTCACTTGGAGTCAAGTGGACTCATCACATATTTTCTAGGGAGCTATTGGTAGCTATCCTTTTGGTTAAATAGAGTTGAGCAAGAGCTCATTAGGATTTGAACTTTGGAGAAAGCCATTAGGCTCTTTTCTCTTGTAATAAGTTTTTCAAGACTTTTATATTGATGTAATGAGACTATATTTTTAAATGAAATTAGTATTCATATTTTTCTTTACTGATCTAGTTTGAGAGAGCTAGGCCTATGGTTTAGGGCCAAAATCATGTGCCTCAGCCTCTCTGGTGTAATGATTCTTTACTTTCATGCCATTTATCTAGTTTTTCTTAGGAATAATTATCTAGTTTGTTTGTATTTTCATTTATTGTTTTAGTTTGCTTCCATTTTTATTTTGTTGTAGATTTAGTCTACTTACATGAGTGGTAGAATAGGTGATAAATTCATAAAACTGTGAGTCAAGCCACCCCCTCTCACCTCTATCAATAGATTTTCAGGACGGTAGACCTTCCCCATAGACCAAAAATTATTCTTAGTTTATGATTTCTTGGAATGAATGAGATTAGTTGATGTGATTCCATGAATATGTTTAGTATGTTGTGGTAGACATTTTTTTTTAGATTAGAATAGATTTACTTTACAAATTCAAGTCATCTTTTCCATTGTCTTTATCATGAATTTTTTCATTTTTCTTGCATCAATAGGTAGTGTGCTTGCAGTTACATGTAGCACAGCCAAGGAAAACTTCACCATCACCTTCAGATTCGTCTCTCATCTTCCATCAACCCTTTTTTAATCAAAACCACCATCAGCCCTATTTTCAAATTTTTCATCCCTATAATGTGAGGAAACCCTAGGGGTGCAAGACATGCCTTCGAAGAGGTTCTGAGCTTGGACAAGGGATGGGCCACCTTCCACCCATCCTAATCCACCTTCTCATCAACTTCCCTACCTTTTTTCCACCTATTTTTGGCCTCAGATTTCCCTCTAACTTTTTTTTGTAGCATTTCAGGACTTTCCTGTAGCACTATAGGAAACCTGTAGAAGCACTTGGAATAGCTCCTTTGGGCCCATCCTTAAGCCCAAAAACCACCATCACCATATTCTGAACCTGAAAAAACTACTTCTACACCTCCAGCCTTTCCCCCATGTGTTCAAACCTTACATGATCCACCTTAACACTTTCTTCTCCTAGATGCTAGAAAACACATTTTCAAGCATAGTTAGGTCATGAATAAAAGCATGATAGATATAACACAGGGTAAGTAGAGTGTGTTTATCCATTTCATGCAGCAAAGGGTGATTAGATTAGTTTCCTTTATGTCATTTCAATTCATTATTTTACTGCATGCAAGGTGCCTAGGTTGCTTTTCAATTTTTATCATAGTCTAATAAGTAGATTTCTTTTATTGCATAATAATGAGATGTAATTGTTTGTTGTAGCATAGTGCTGATAGTGCCATGGATTTCAATCATTTATATCCCTAGGCCTAATTTCATAAGTGTGAAAGAATTCACCTAGAAACCCTAGAAGTAGCACCCTTTCATAAAGCTTAGAAGAGGATGACATGATTAGAATGCATCTGTTGTGTATATAGCATTGTCACCTCCAAGATTGTATGAACCCTGGGTTGATAAAGTAAAGTAGGGCGGCCTCTAGGAGTTGCAGCATTATTGGTGAAATACCAAGGCTCACCACTTTTTGGCGTCGTTGCTGGGGAGGTGTCTATTAGATGCTTTGATTTTGTTTTAGTATTCTTTTATTCTTACCTTGTTCATGTTGTTTCAGAAATATTTAAAAAATACAAAAAGAATTGATTTTCATGCCTTGTAGGAGTAGGGATACTCAGGGAAATTTTTTACCTAGAACCCCCACATCACCACATAGTCACCCTTCACTCTTCTTTAGTGGTTGTGAGGTTGAACACACCATGGGTGAGCCTTCTGAAATTTTTGAAGACCCTATTGGGGAAGAATAAGATCTTGTTTCAACTGAGGGACATGCTTTACCTATATTAACCATGGATGACACTAAAACCAAGGAAGCCTTTCCCATTAGAGAGGAATATGGGGAAAATAAGATGAAAAACATTAGCCCCTCAGCCCTTCCACACTTTCATGGACTTACCTCAGAAGATCCTAACACATTCATGTTTGAATTTGTTATTTTCTATAGGACCTATGACTATGCCTCAGATGATCAGAAACTGAATCTATTCCCATCCACCCTTAAGAACACAACCTTGTGCTGGTTCATTGGTATACCTAGGAATAACATCACTACCTGGGCACAATTGCAAGAGGCCTTCAAAAAAAGTACATATAGACTACTATAGGTCCAAGGGAACTAAGAATGAGATATTTAAGATGACTCTAGGGCCTGATGAATCCCTAGAATACTATGAGAGAGGTTTCAGTTAAACTATAAGAGAGCCGATTATACTATTGATCTCGGATCACTTAAACTAGTACTTCTCTGAGGGATCAGAGAGGAGGTAATAAAAACCTTAAATATGTTACTAGGAGGAGATATCTACCATCTTCCTTATGAAAAAAATCAAAATTGTCTTCAGGAACCACTCTAGGGAAGTCAGAGAGAAAGGTATAGTTGTCCAAAGTACATCCAATACCCCTTCCTCTTCCACCTCCTGTTGGCCAGATAAATCGATCTTGTGGACAAGATCGATCTCCCTAGTGTCAGAAGACAATCTAGCAACAAACGAACAACTAAGTTTATATTTCTCTAAATATATTCGTTTTACAAGTAAATGTTATAAAGGTGTCGATCCTACCTTAGATCCAAACGCTTATTTGCAACCGTAGTTCTTCCGTTGCATCAGTAGCTCTTCTGTTGCAACAATAGTTCTTCCGTCACAACAATAGTTCTTCCGTCGCTTGAAAGTGTCGTCTTCAAAGACCTGCAATCACAAACAAGAAAATATTAAATAGCACCTATGTAACAAATAACTATAAAACATACCTATCATAGTGATCAAGGAATATATAAAATAAACAATCAAACAATAGCTTATTGAAATAAACAATCGAACGACAATTTATTGAGAAAAACAAACTTGAATGTATTAACTTTGAAATAATAGAAGAACCTTACAACCTTAGCCTTGATGTTGAATAGGCCTTCTCGGGGTCCGAAGTAGGAGTTTCCTCTATTTTGATAAGCCTTGCACTCTTCCTCTAGGAGCACATAGAGGTATGTGATCTTTCCTGACAAAAGCTTAGCAGAAAGGAGTCTAAATCTCAATAGCACTTCACCTCAATCACACACTAAATCTTGAACTCTCTTTGAGGCTACCCAATGCCTCTTTTGATAGTGCAGATGAGGAGGTTAGGGTTCCACCTATAAAGGGATAGAATCCTCCTCCAAAGGGATAGGCTCCTCACATCAAGGGGTTATCTCCTTAAGGTGTGCGATGCATGAACCTTACAAGAGCATACTCACCCCCAAAAAATCTCATTCAAAAGCTTCCAGAATTGACCAAAAATCAGCTTTTTTCACTTTACTTTCTCGCCCTTTTGACTTTGACAGGGGTACGCAGGCATTACCCAGAGAAACTGCATTCTGGAATGCAGGTAAGCTTCACATTACCTGCGTACCCTAGCCAGGAACGCAGGTAAGCTTCACATTACCTGCGTACCCAGGGTTTTGGAGTGTTTTAGGGTTTTCTCCTATTTTTAGGGCTTGACATGAGGAGTAGAGGTTGTAAGACTTGCAGAGGAGGTAATTATGAGTGACAATGAGCTCATACAGTTAGCAAAATGTCAAGGTGACAGTTCTTAGTGCAACAGATTGCCCCCTAGAGTGCAAAGTCTGGAATAGATGAAGATGAAGTCTGTCATATATAAAGAGTGAAGTACTTTATCATTTGAAGGATCATCTCGTTGACACCCTGGTTGGAACTTTTAAAAACATTGAATGCAGAACATATATATGTAAACATATCATCGCTGAGGTAGGCATTCCCATACTCAGATCAAAACTAACTAGAAAACTGATTTAAATTGTTTTGATACAGGAATGATTTTCAATACATCAATAGTATAGACATGTGTAGACACAGTATGAACGCAACCATCCATTTATGAATAGTCCACTGTATAAATGAATAAAAAAATTCCTCGCAGCCTGGATGGTAGAAACTAGATCCAGGGTCTTGATTTCTACTTCTCAAACTAGTACGATCCTATCCATGTGAATGAATGTGTCGAAGTCGAACATGATAGAAACCACTTGATTACCAGTCAATAATGTGAATTGTTAACAAATGTGAGAGAAACCACCAGTAATGTCAATGGCTCTCAAAGTACTCAGTACAATCCATGAAATGTGGATGAATGAGCTCAAGTCGAACATGTCACGAAATCATTCGATTGAAGGTCAATGATGCAACCTGTCATCGAAGGCAAGAAACCTGCCGTTGAGGCATGCATATTTGAAGGTACTGACGATTTATAGATCAACTTCCTAGATAATGAGCTATCATCGATAGAAAGTGATCTGTCGTAGGTAAGCCCACAACATGAAATCATAGATCAAGTTTTGAAGAAATATATTGGCAAGGACCGACTTAGGGATGGTCAAAATGGAAGACAAATATTTCACAAATGAATGGTTTGTTTGAACTATCCTCTTGAACACATAACAACACTGTAGATGGTTTGGTGACAATTGACCTAAATCTAATACCCATAAACTATCTGAAGACTTTCAATATGGTTTGATTAACTATTAGGCAAAGGATTTTCCCAACCTAGGTGAACAAACGTGTCGTGTTCAAGAGTGGTTAACAGTTTTTCGAATAATCCAAACACAACAAACAGGTTCATTTTTCTGTCTTTTTTCCCACCATTTCTGGAAAGTACTTCTTTATTTTTTACAAGCTTGATGAGGATAACATTTGCTTGTTTATAACTCATCCTTTGGATGAGTAGAACTTAGTTTAAAATTCGAACCCTAAGAAGGAGTGCTTAGTTCCTGCTTAAAATTGAACAGGTCCTTTACTATTAAATTTTAACGAGTCCAGTATAGGAGAAACTTGATGTTTTTCAATTTTAGGGAGTTAGAAGAAAAAACCTAAGAAAACTCCATCGGTGTACTTTTTCGTAAATTTAGTCTCTCAAGCCCGAAAAAGGATAAAATAATGCGAGAGAGAACTCTATTGGCCATAATTAGTCAACGTATACCTTTTTCATAAATAGTCCATTTCATTCCGTAAAAGGGGTAAACTTATATTGAAGGCACGATCATTCATTTATTTTAACGAGTTCGAATAGTCAAGTACTCGGCAATCTTTTCATTTTTAGAGAGTCTGAAAAGAACTTAAAAAATAACTCCAGGGTTTCACTTTTTTGTAAGTTTTAACGAGTTCGAAAAAGGGATAAAAATATACTCCTGTGGCTGACTTTTAATTTAATTTACGAGCAGGAAAATATGGAAAGAACTTAGAATTTTCATGTCTTTTACAAGAATGAAAGATAGAAAAATAATCTCGGGATTTTCATGAGTTTAACGAGTCTTGAAAATAACTGAAATTGACTCAAGATAGGTTTCATTTTAACAAAAGCTTGAAACAGAGAAAAACTATGCTTCAGAGTGGTTTCATTTTTACACAAGCTTGAAACAGAGAGAAAACTGTGCTTGATTCCCCCTAAGCGTAACTACTAGAGTGCAGGGTTCGATCCCCAGTGGAGTCGCCAATTTGTTGGCCGGATAAATCAATCTTGTAGACAAGATCGATCTCCCTAGTGTTAGAAGAAAATATAGCAACAAATAAACATCTAAGTTTATCTTTCTCTAAATATATTTTTTTACAAGTAAATTCTATAAAGGTGTCGATCCTACCTTAGATCCAAATGCTTATTTGCAACCGTAGTTCTTCCTTCACAACAATGGTTCTTCCGTCGCTTGAAAGTGTCGCCTTCAAAGACCTGCAATCACAAACAAGCAAATATTAAATAGCACCTGTATAAAAAATAATTATAAAACATACCTATCATAGTGATCAAGGAATCTATGAAATAAACGATCAAACGAAAGCTTATTGAAATAAACAATCAAATGACAATTTATTGAGAAAAACAAACTTGATTGTATTAACTTTGAAATAATATAAGAACCTTACAACCTTAGCCTTGATGTTGAACAGGCCTTCTTGAGGTCTGAAGCAGGAGTTTCCTCTACTTTGATAAGCCTTGCACTCTTCCTCTAGGAGCACATAGAGGTATGTGATCTTTCCTCACAAAATCTTAGCAGAAAGGAGTCTAAATCTCAACAGCACTTCACCTCAATCACACACTAAAGCCTAAACTCTCTTTGAGGCTACCCAATGCCTCTTTTTATAGTCCAGATGAGGAGGTTAGGGTTCCACCTATGAATGGATAGAATCATCCTTCAAAGGGATAGGCTCCTCACATCAAGGGGTTAGCTCCTTAAGGTGTGGGATGCATGAACCTTACAAGAGTGTACTCACCCCCAAAAAATCTCATCCAGAAGCTTTTAGAATTGACCAAAAATCAGCTTTTTCACTTTAATTTCTCGCCCTTTTGACTTTAACAGGGGTACGCAGGAATTATACAGAGAAACTACGTTCTGGAACGCAGGTAAGCTTCACATTACCTGCGTAGCCCAGCCAGGAATGTAGGTAAGCTTCACATTACCTATGTACCCATGGTTTTGGAGTTTTTTAGGGTTTTTCTCCTGTATTTAGGGATTGACATGAGGATTAGAGGTTGTAAGACTTGCAGAAGAGGTAATTATGAGTGACAATGAGCTCATATAGTCAGCAAAATGTCAAGGTGATAGTTTTTAGTGCAACACCTCCATCAAACATGACACTTGAAATATGCTAGAGGACTTCAAGAGTACGTGTTGCACAGCTTTTATTTGAAAATGGACACATTGTAGGTCAAAAGGAAGCAAGAGGAAGAAGAAATATCTTTGGCTATATTTTTCCCTAGATGTACTAGAAATCACCCTAGAAAGGAATGTCCACTAAGTGTCATAGAGGTTTGCTTAGTCTATGAGGAGAATCATACCACAGAAAAGTGTCCCTCTTTACCTGGACTTAAAGTTGTATATCAAGGTGGGGAAGTGGGGCCAGAGAAACTTTGTTCCATCAACTAGATAAGGCCTCAAGGCCCTAGGTCATATCAACACGGTATGAAAGGTGCATTTTACTCTTACTATCACAATAATTAGAGTGCACTCATGCAACCTTGGTACACCCCCACTCCTCCATCATGGCCTACACCTCCTACTTGGCCTTACAACCGTCCATATCATCGTCAGCCTGTGAACCAACCATTTTAGTAGTATGTTCCTCAACAACCTCAATGGAAAAATCCATCCCAAAGGTGGAGACCTCAACACAATCAACCACCTACTCTAATGCCTCCACCTCACCCTCAACCTTAGGTTACTCATGTGTTCTCCACCCAAACTGCCTCAAATTCCCACACATCCAAATTCGAACCCAAACAATAGACATGCACAACAGGTCTATAGTGGAGAGACATCCTATCCAGCTTATGTTGTGGAGATATGGGTGATTAATCTCAGGTTAGGAAGAGTACTCCCAGAATGTGGAAAAATGTTATGATAATGGCGCAGTTCAGATCAGAACCATAGATGAGGAAGGAATTCCCTTACATGTCAATGGTTATGGGCTCAACGTTTACAAGAAGCCCTTGTCTAGGGCAGAATTTATAAATTCCATAAACATGGAGGTGTATTTCTTGGGAAACTCCATAGTTTCTAGTGCCTCCTAAAAAATAAGAGAAAAAAATAATAAAGAGGCATGGGTGAAGACATCTATGAGGTGCCCTAGGCCAACTCCAGGATTGAAAACCTACATGAGGCAGTCTTGGAGCAAGAAAAATAAAAACAGAGAATAAAATATCCTTGGGTGAAAACCTCTCTGAGGAAACCAAGGAAAGCCTCTAGGTTGAAAACCTCTATGGAGGAAGCCCACTTTCCTTCAAGGGAAAAAATAAAAATAGAAAAAGAAATTAAAAAAAAGGAAAAAGAAGAAATACCTATGCATTTATGTGTTTTTCTGTTTTGCAGGTCAACAATTAAAGATGATTTTTGGGATCCACAGGAGATATTTCTCTTTTTTATTTATTATTATATGCTTGCACACTCCATAAGCCACTCCACCATCCATCCCTCCATCAATTTCACCCATTATATAGGCAACAATATAATTTTTCCCCTAAACTGTAATTGCTACAGGAAAATCAGGCAGTTATGAGATTCTTGTATCACTACTAGAAACTCCTATAAATGATACATGAAACTCATTTGTATATAAAAAGGCTTCCTAAGGAATTCTAAACTTTATCTAGGGTATGATAATTCATTTTATGCCTATAACTACCATTCCCAAACCCCTATTTCACTCCATGCGCAAGGTTTTCCTATCTAAGACGTATGTTACACCTTTGGCAACTAAATCATTGAAAACTTGGCATATGATCCATTTCTCTTGCATATACTCCACTCCATTCACTCCATGACTTCCTTCATAGCCTCCAAAAACCATGTCCCTCCATTTATGAACAAGCTAAAGCAAGAAGAGGTAAGAAACAGACTGCTACAGGTATCAGAAATTTTCATGTAGCAAATGTGTGTGTGGCACAACAAGGCCAAAAGATGAAGGAAATCTAATGTAGATGACTATAGGAGACCACCAGCAGAATCCAAAGTGAAAAGCACACCAGCCATGGCATCTGAAGCCCTCCATATAGTACCTTCAAAATAAATAGAACAATAAAAGGGGAAGAATCTCACTTAGAAAAGATAAGAATCTCACTTAGAAAAGATAAGAATCTCACTCAGAGAAAGTTTCTCACTCATAAAAAAAATAAAAATAAAAATGAAGACACAACAAATAAAATACTAAGGCTTCCACCACTAGCTTCATCTCCTTGCACTAGCTCCTTCAGCACCTCAACAACACTAGGTAAGCTCACATATGGCCTCTCATGTCTCACTATGCATCCATAATGGCCAAAATAGTTGAATGTCGAGATTTAAAAATTTAAAAGGAAAAAAGGTGGCGAGTTAACTTGGCCACCTTCATAAAGCAAAACTGGAGGAAAAGTGAATTTTCATGCCACCTCGCCAAGTCAACTCAATTCAAGTAAGAATGTATGAGTACGAAGGGAAGTGATCATGAGGTCGTTAATGACTAACTAAAGTGTGGGCCAACAGTCTCAAAGAAGAAACATGTGTTAAGTACGAGTCACCATAATGTTCCAAACTTGGTTAAAAATCCAATAAATGTAATATTTGTCTCATTTTCACCATTATTTTGATAATTTCGAAGAGCAGCAAGAGCAAGAGAGTAGTGGGATCCATCATAAGAGCAGCATCAAGGTTTGGGCTCGCATGCACAATCGTGATATGTTAGGTTCCCATGATTTGTTAGATTAGTGAGATCAAATGCACAGGGTAACATCAGACCAGTATTTGGAGTCCTAGGACCTAGCCTTCTTGGACTCAGAGAGGGCTCTCTCTATTTGTGCAAAGGATGTGAACTTGTCTGCTTGTAGGGTTTTGATTTTAAGCTAGTTTTTAAGTGTAGGGTTTGTTTGTTTGTTTTGGTTGGGTAAGACGATCAAGTAGAATATATAGAGTGAGGAAATCTTCAAGTCATTAGGCTATGGAGTCAATAAAATTCATGGAAAGTTTGAACTATAAATCAGGGTGGATCACAGGGAAAATCTAGCATGGTCAGATGGATTTTCAATGTTTTTGTGAAATGAAATGAACATCAAGTTTGTGAATCAAAGTAGGGAAAAGGGAAATTAATAATCCCTTGTCATATACTTAAACAATAAGGGACTTGAACACCATTTAACATAGAGAAGTAATCAATATATAGGGCACACCAATAACTCTTTCATTCAACCTAAGCAAATGAGCATTTCAGAAAAACAATCCAATGAAATATAGAAGGTGAGAAACTCATTTAACTTCTAGTGATTTCACCTTAAAGGTTAGAAAACATCTAAGATAAACATATAAATTTAATCAAAGAAGAGGAAACACCTAAAAATCATTGATTATAGCTATGAAGATCTCCAAAACAATTACTCAAGCATGGAAAAAGGGTATGATCGAAACATAGCCTCTTTGGCAAACCTAATTAATGGTACTTTAGAGAGAGACCTCAAGAACAGTGTTTTAGTGACATCAAACAAGTAGGGCTAACCATAAATCATCTTTGATACCTATTGTATTAAACGATTCATGAAATAAACAATATTAGGTGGTCTAGAGAGAAATTAAGAATTTTTTAAAATGACCTAGCAGAGGAAAACATAGAGGCAGTGAAGAAAAAACAGAGCTAAGGTGCCTTTGAAAACATTTCTTAGTCTAAAACCTTTGTCCTAATTCAATTTAGAAAGATGAAACAGAATGATACATAAGAAAACAATAACTGAATAGAATCACATCACCATTAACCAAACTCAGGGATCCTACAAGCAACATTCTCCATCATCAATCAAGACAAGCCATTCACAAACTCCACAACACCAATTTCTTCTCCAATCTCCAAAAAAAACTATGTATTGCCCCAAAGAGTCATCAAATGCCAACCTTTTACAATGAAGCCCTCATTCTCTATTTATCTATAAAATGATGGCAAAAACCCTAACTAGGGCTTGAAAATTTCAAAACTAGCCATAAATGTCATTTATGCCCAAGAGACCATGCAGGGCCCAAGGTGCACAATATCTCATGAAATAAATTCAAAAATAACTCCTAGCACCTAATTTTGGATTTATTTTTCTCAAAAAACATTAAAATATCATTTTTCAATTAACGATTGTATTTTTTTGGCTTTTGGCCAAAAATGCACAGTGAGGTCTGAACGCGTAGCACCTCCCCGGGCAGAAAATAGGTCCACTTTCATCCAAGTTTTGGTGACCTTCCCAATGTCGAAATTTTCTCCGTGATGGCCCGTTGAAAATTCGGATGAGTCTAATTTCCAAATATACCATTGGTTTTCTAATTGAGCTCTATTCCCCCTGTCCAAAAGGCAAAATTTCCAAAACTTCTCTAGGCGCAGTGTCAGGTCTGTAAATGAGGCAGAAAGGTGAAAAATGAGGTGTTTTTTGGCCTTTTGAGTGGTCAAAAATGCTCCAAATGCTCTGAAATTTTGTGAGCATTCTATAATAGGTTTGAGGATTCCAAAAATGTAAAATTTTTCTATTGAGGGTTCCTAAGATGAAAGCGTAGTGCCAGGGGTGTTGCACTTAGAGGCCTCCAAATTCTCAAAAAACCAAAAATTGTCAAAATTCTCCCAAATTTGGTGGATGTGTGCCTCATGGGGTTTGAGAGAACTGTAGAGAAGCTTGTGCCAAGATTCCAAGGTTTTCTTGGCCTTTTTCCTCTTTGAGTGTTTGGATCTTGTTTTGGGCCTTTTTGAGTTTAGCCCTTGCAACTTGGTTCCTTCAGGCATAATGCTTGGTCATATTTCTTTGGAGATCAAGATCCTAATTTGATTTCTTCAATTTAGCCTCCCAATGTATGTTGGCTCTTTCCAGCCAAGGCTCCCGATCATGTGCTATCTCCATGGCCAATAGTTCATCTAGAGGGAGCTTCTCTACTAAGGATGATTCTTGTTCCTTTTGTTTTTCCAATGCCTTCTTCAACCCCATGGTTCTAGGTCTCCTCCTAGACTACCCTTCTTCATCCTCACTCTCCTCATAGGTGCCCATGAACTCTTCTACCTTTACGTATGCTATTTGGGCTTCTTTTCAGGTGTTGAAGGCTTTAGCCTCATAAATAACAATTTCAGCTCCTAGCTGCCTGTTGTCCATCTCAAGGGCATCATTCACACTCTTGGCCCTATTCAGATTTTCTTGGAGGTCTTCAATGAGGGCATTTTTGTTCTAGATGAGCAAGTTTGATATCCTTGCTTCATTCTCCTCATCACTGTCTATCTGAATTATTTCAAGCTCCCTCTCAACCTCATGATCTTCTTATTCTTCCTTTACCTTTTGCTTGCCTTTGTCAATCTTCTGAGCTAAGGTGGATGACATGGTCCCTTGCCTTTTTGAGGCAGAAAAAACATGCCTTACCCCTTTTTGATACGTCAATGGAAATGTTTTGCCTGTGATCTTGTTGGTGTATTCCTCATGGCTGTGATCCTTTTTGTTGTCATGAAACTCTTCTTTTTCATCATCAGTATCATCAGTCATCATATTTTCTGCTTCATCATTATCTTCTTTGTTCTCAACATCATCACCACTCTCAACCTCTTCACTGATTTCTGCATTGTCATTTTGTTCTTCATTGAAGCTGCCTTCATCATTGTTGTGATCTTCATTTTGGCTGTCAGCCTCTTGATTTTCTTTACTTTCTTCATGACTGTCATTAGCCTCTTCTTCATTTTTTGCATAGTCATCATCTTCATGTTTTTCATCACTGAAGCTACTTGCCTCTTCACTGTTGTGATATTCATTTTCATTATCACCCTCTTCACTTTTTTCACTGTCTTCATGACTGTCATGACTGTTTTCAAGACTGTCATAATTTTTTTCCTCCTTGCTATCCTTTTCATCACTGATGCTTGCTTCTTGTTCTGATGCATCAGGAGAAGGTGAGGAAGGGAGGTTTTCTTGAGGAGAGGCTACTTGTGTAGATAATGAGGCATGATCTGTAGGAGGTGATGGAGGAGGAGGGAGGAGGATGAGATGATGAGGGTAAACTAGGATGATGATGAGGTTGTGGGCTTGTGAATATTTCATGAGCTATGAACACATCCCAAGGTATGCCTTTTTTCTCCAACTAATGTAGTACCACCATCTTGATCAAGAAGTGGTGGAAAAAAATATGCACTTGCTGGGTATAAATCCTCCTTTGGACAACAGATACATCTTGTTTATACTCCTATACAAGTAATAGGGAAAATGAAGCATCTTGACCCTAGTGAAATGCATGAGTAATCTGACATGGTAGGAGTAGAGCCTAGATTATCTCCCCTCACAGGTAAAATATTTCATGATGACCTTCATTAGGGGTGGATACCTCTCTAGTAAGTATGAGAAAGGGAAAATAGTCTTGCAGCCCTCTTTATACATAGTCTTTAGGAAAAACTCATAGTAACTCATGTCCAATTTTGACCTTTTGAACCACTTTTCAAAAACATCAGGAAGTCTAGTAGCATGGGCAATGGTATCCGATGATAGCTAAAATTCCACCCCTGCAATATTTACTTGTTTATTGTGTAGGTTGAGGAAAAACAACCTAGTGAGTTCAAGGTGACTTTGTATTTGTTTGACCCTTTCACAGAGCTAAAAACACCCTACATTCTGAAAGCATGTGAGAATCATGGGAGAGGAAGTAATCTCCACTCTGTCTTACGGCTCAAATCTATTAAAATTCCCACCTTTGTGATTTTTCCTTATAGCCCCTTGGCCTCCTTCACCACTGGCACTCCCTTCTTCTCTTGACATGGTGACTAGGGCTGCGTTATAGACAAACTTCGGTCTGCTTATGAAACTTGGTAGGAGGAGTGAAATGAAAGATGGTGAGGGAAGCTCTTGTAAATAAGTGAGATGGAGGTGTGGGTTTATGATTGATTTGCTTTGAGCTTGGAGGAGGGCTAACTTGAACTGATTGCAATTACACTAATTAAAAACACCCTTAATTGATAATTTCTTGTTTGGAGGTCAAAGAAGTTTGTTTGCCATGAGCACCTAGGCTTTCCAGTGACTAGGTTTTAGTCAATTTCCTCTTATCATTAAACCATAAAAACCATTTGGAGGATAAGGAAAACATGCACCTACCATATTTTTACTCCTTTGCAGGTCCTTGGATGCAACTTGAAGGTGGCTCCCTTGTGTTTTTTTGAAAATTTTGCAGGTCGAAGGAGGTTTTCTGCCATGAGTGTAGTGTCGGGCAGAAAACTGGGCCCATCGAGTCCTCCTGGGCATAGTTTTGCCCGCGTGCAGGCCTACCGTGCTCCTGAGTGCAGCACTGCATGGGCTTTGGTCCTGTCGGGTCTCTCTGAGCGTAGCACTGCCCACGTGCAGGCCTGTCGGGCTCTCCCTGTTGGGAAAAACTATGTGAATGGGTAGCGCCCAGTTTTAAGCGCAGCATGCCCCTATGTAAGCGCAGTGCAGTGTATTTTTACACTGCGAAATTTCTCCTACGTGCACCACCGGGTGCTCTAAGCGCAACGCCTGCTCCAAAGCATAGTGCCGGGCGACTTTTCCTAAATTCTCACAAAAACTCAAAAAAAATCTCCCTTGAATGTTTTTTTCTCCTTTCAACTATAAGATGAGTTGGGAGGAAAACAAAATGGCCCTTTATACCTTTTAGGAAAAATAATTTAAACTCAAAAACCCACTTTGCTAAGGTTTCAATCCTCTATTTCACTTTTACTGATTTATCATTTGATTTTTTTCAGTAGGTGGCTAAAAAGCATTCAAGTGACCCCTTTCCTCTCTAACTATTTTCTTTGTTGCTTTTCAGGTAGGTGACATGGTGGAATTTGACCTCCTTTGACCCATTTGTGCCTTTACCACTCTGTTTTGTAGATTTTTTGCTTGAGTCTCATGTTTTACTGTGTTTGGGCCATGCTCACTGATTTTCTTGAGGCATAACAAACCTATCTCTTATAAGTACTGCTTTCTTCATAACCATGTATGCAATCTCATTTTGGCCACTTTTGATTTGCAGGTGCCATGACATATTTATTAGCTTTATGATGTTTCTTTTTGTTTGACACATTAAATTACATAACAGTAGCAATCTTATGATCAGTTTGTCTTCCCTCTTGGAGCTTAAGCCGATGTTTTTACTCATTTGATCATTGAGTGCAAATGACTAAAAATGAAGGCTTGACCTTCCTTATACTGATACTCTTTCATGCTTTCCCTTGGAGGAAGTGAAACAATTTACCTTGGCAAACCCTAGAAGTAACCTTCAAAATCTTCTTCAAACTCTCTTTCTGCTGTCATCATGGATTTTCATCATCTTCATTTCACCCTCTTGCCTACCTTTCCAAAACCTTAGGTTCTTGGGCTGTTTGAGAAGAATCATTGGTGTTGTCTTCTAATTTCTCTATAGCCCTTTCAAGTTCATTCATTTCTATTCAGTTCACCTCACCCTTTTCCCTTTTCCATTTATAACTTCTAAAAATCTTCAATTCATGCTTAATTATGTTGGTGTGCCTCTACCCATGTGATTTGCTACCTTGGCTCCTTGTTTTTCATGCTGCTAGCCCAATCAATCTTAGGAACCCTGATTTCTCTTTGAAAATAGGCTACTTCCTCTTTCTTTGTTGTGGATGCCCTTTAATGAGCAGCATCCCTCTTACCTTACCTATTTCTCTACTGATTATTATTTCTACACTCCTGCAAAAATGTCAAAATGCATAATTTCCTTTTGCAGATTTTTTTTCTTGGAAAATCAATCCTCATTGGAGATTTTCTTGATATGACTTGGACAAACAGGTTCTGATATTTTTCACCTTTTGATTCAACTTCTAGCAAATGAAAAACAGTGATTTGGAACACCAAAGATAACCCTACAACCTATGAAACCCTAGTGACCTAGTGGAAGGCTCTTTGACTTGGTCTTTGATTGAAAACTTGGCTTAGGGTCTTCAAGTGTGAAAAACAGAGTTTTTGACAAATTGATGCATTGAAGATCAAAAATACATTGTACTTGATTTATCTAAAGAGCCTACAGAGATAGTTTGAGAACATCAATGCTTGAGGCATTTGATGAACATGAGAAAGGGTAGGTTGTTTGGAAATCTTAGATGGAAAGTGGAAGGGTTAAGCATAGGCAAAACAAAGTATTGAGGTTATGGGTGTGAAAATGGGATAGAGATGAGTGTCATAAGCCCATGAGGGGTCTTCTAGGAATGGTAGGCTAATCATGGAATGGTAGAGTAGTAAAATAGTGAAAAATTTATCTTAAGGTTAATGAAAGCAGTGAGATTTCTAAAAATCACGATATTCATGAATCTTGTTTTTAGAAATCGAAGACAAGTATTTAGTCATCTATAAATAGAAAAAATTACTGATGACTAAAAGTGATTCCACTTGGGGAGTGCAGCTCCTTTTCAATAGGTGTACAGAACTTCAGATATCAAATCTTTGAGTTTATGAAGATCAATGCCTCATCTATTGGGAAGATTTTTCTTCTTTCATTTGCTGATTTTTTCCTTGAAGGTATGATCTCAAGAATCTGAAAAACATGATTGCTTCAACCTCATCTCTACCTACCCATCATACGTTTGCCTATCATTTTTTCTTCTTATGGGTGCACTTGGACTAGCAAACCCTTGAATTTTTTTTTTTTTTTAAGTAAAAAAACCTATCTACTTGTACCCTTATTTCTTCCAAGAGTTTAGATTATGCTGGTGAACTCTTTTATCCTCTACCTATACTATTCATCTATTAAGATTAAGCTATTTGACATGCTTCATTCTATAATATACTAGCATGAAGTTGAAAACATGATTTGAACTAGGATTAAGCTATATGATTTACCATGGGTTGTGGCATTAGGACAAGCTGCACACAGACATTATTTTGGTACAAAAAAAACTAGAAAGTATGAGGGCTATGCTTCATCATTTGTTAGTCATCCCTATCTTTCTCTTTGGTTCAAATTTGAGCATTGAGAACCAACATATTTTCTTCCTAATCTATTCCTACTGACAAGTCAAGTTTAAATGATTTGACAAGCCTTCTTTCACTAACCCATCAACAGAAATTTAAAACATGTTCAGCCATGATTAGGCTAAATGACTGAACAAGACTCTTTTTCTTAACAAGTAGCGGCATTTAAGCTTGCACACTTTCAGTAGTACTCTTTTTTGGGTATGGGGCTATACCTTTTTTTCAAATCTGCCCTTTTTTCCTTTGTTTTTTTTCGTGTTTTTTTTTTATGATCTCTCATCATGGAATGTTATGTACAATTAATGAAGGTTTGAAACTAGGAATCTTGACAAAGATAGTGCTTGAGCATCCTGTCATTGACAGGATCTCCAAATAACTCTTTTCCATTGAGCTCTTGTAAGAATAAAATATTGTTACCTCCATTTGAGTGCATGGTGTAAGGATTTTTCCAAATATTTTCAAACAGGACATGTTCTCCTTTGCCTCTTCTCCTTGTGTCTTGCTTCCAAACTTTGCTTATGTTAAAGATCCTTCTTAGGTGAAAAAGGTATTGTTCATTTTTTTTAAAACAGACAATGATGTCATCAATGTATTTCATAGTGAAATAACTCAAAACGTGATCCATGGCCTTTTGGAAAATAGCTTCTACTCTCCTCAACCCAAAAGGAATTTGATCAAACATATAGGTACCCCAAGGTTCTTTGAAATTGGCTTTATGTTGTTTAATTGGAAGTGTTATCACCTAAATGTAACCTGAAGCACTACCAAGCAATGAAATCTTGTTAGAAACTCCTACCCTTTGTAGTGTATGGTTTATCTTAGGAAAAGGGTATTTGTACTTCAGGGAGGTTTTGTGTAGGTACCTAAAGTCTATACATAGCTTATTTCCCTTTGCTTTCTTTATTACTGACACAATTCGCCCAAAATTTTCTTCGTCTCTCTTGAAAGGAAACCCTTTTTGAATAATTTTTGTGTCACAAGGTTTTAAGCTTTCATCACCATATACAAAGCATTGTGAAAATCTTTGCACAACCTTATGTATTTCTATTTTATGTAAGGTGACGGAGTTTTGGAAAATTTAATAATTTTGGGTTTTTCTATGCTACCTACATTGTATTCCTGTATATCAATCTTGGTGGATACTACTTTAGGCTCCTTAACAATATTTTTGGAATTCAACAACTCTTCTGAAGTGACAAAACCTTTTTTTGATGAGTTGTCTTTGTATGGCAAGATCTTAAGGCTCCTTTTATCCAGGTTCCTAGAAAACTCTATTATATGAAAGTATTGCAGCATTTTTACATTGGCAGAATGGAATGGTTCTGTTTTTTATGTTTGTTCTTCATTTCAATAACCTTTTTAAGATTCTAAGCTTGGTTTTGGTTTTGAAATTTTATTTTCAGTTTGGAGAAAATTAAGTTCAACCTTTCCATCATGTGGTTGTTCTAGGCTGTTAGAGTTTTGGTTGTTGATTTCTTCATGCAGTGCCTGGTTTGACTATTGAGGTATGTCCAGATCTATCTCAAATTCATTTAACTTTTCATCAATGTATTCTTCATTATATAAAATGAATGAGTCAAGATCTGAATGGATGGAATAAAGAGGTGTGTTGTTTGGTCTCTCTTGGCTACTAACCATAAACTTCATGTGTTATTCCTGGTACAATATCCTTGTTTGGTTAAAAACAGGTATGGTAGCATATGACATGTCAAGTTAGAGGTTACCCTGAAGCTTGGCTCCCCATGATCTAGATAAAAACATGCCATACTTAGGGGGAATGTAAACTACTACTATGTCGATGACCAAGCCCTTAGCAGGAATTTGTGCCAGATTGACACATAAATCCTTGATTAGACTCAAACACTTGACTCTGCTTGAATCGAAAGAATACAAGTCTTTGTAATGTTTGGTTATTTCTAGGCCTAATCTCTCCATCAATATCCTTGGCATGAGGTTGTGAGAGGCACCAAAGTCTAGCATGGCATTATGTAAGATTTTATCATGTATATTTAGGCTAACATAGAAAGGAGTAATAGCTCCTTCTTGGTATTTTCCTTCTTCTTCAGGTCCAAACAACAGCTCTGGTTTTTCATCTATCAAGTTTAAAGTATCGGTATCATTTCCCATGTTCAAAACCTTCATAAATTGGGACCTGTACATATCTTGGGTTTCTAGTTCAATGAGAGGTATGGTTATCTTGATTTTAGCAATCTCTCCTTCAATACTAAAAGGTACTGGTGTTTTAGGCATATCTACATTAGTCTTATCAGCCATAATATTTTCTACAATTTTAGTTTGCTGATTCTGATTTGGGGCTTTGGACAAAATATTTTTTCAGGGCCACTAGTAGAGGCACTGGGGCAGCTTGTGTCACCACTTAGTTGGCTAGTTTTGTCTCTGTTTGGATCAATTTTTTTAGCCATGGTGTTGGTCCTATCTTTTGTCCTCTTAGGAATATTTTCAGGCGTCTTCCTAACAGCAATGTCTTATTTGTTCTTTTTGGAGTTTTCTTGGTTCTTTTTTCTCCTAAGGTCATATTGCCTATGGACTTCCATTATGGCATTTTCAAATCCTAATTGATAGTATTCATAATCCTCATAGGTTGTTTCAGTTTGATATGAGGAAAAGAAATCGTGTTCCTCTTCAATGAGGAAAACATCTCCCTCATTGTCAGAACTTATCAACTCTACATGGTTTTCTACAAGTTCTTCAGACTCTCTTCCCTCTTCATCCACATAATTGTCTTAGAAAGGGGGCCAGATTTGTTGGTCATTGTCTCTTGGTATGTTTAGTCGAATGTCTCTTCTGAAGTTTGGGTTCCTATTTCTATTTTTGGGATTTTCTTGGTTTTCCCTAGGAGGTGTTATTTCACTCAAGTTTATCCTTTCCATCATTCTTTCTATTACCCCCACTAAATTATCAATCTTGGCATCAGATGAGAAGGTTGAGGCCATAGTTTCATCTTTGTAGGTGACTCTCTTTTCTAATCTCATCCTAGCCCTCTTTTCAATCAAGTTGGCCTCTACACTTATAACTCCCTTTTTCATGTCTTCTAAAGTTAGGGGATCTCTCTCTCTTAATTGATAGGTCATGTATGGATCTAAACCTTCCAGAAAATTTTCTAAAGCTAAGCCTTGTGGGGGTTTCATGTCTAGAGGGAGGGCATTGTAAAAACTATTGAACCTGGTACAATAGTCTTGGACACTTTCCCCAATATTTCTTTTAAGCTTGTTGTATTCCGAGAGGATTTGGAGAGGGTTTTTCTTGATTTCCCACTTGTTTATAAATGTCTGGTAAAGAGTGTTAAGGTCCTATAAATATAGGATTCATAATTTTGAATTGAATTTTGATAGTCCTGTAAAATATGTGCATACCTTGCTTTATGCAAGTTGTTTTCCCATATTTTGAATTTTTTTTTAAAAAGAGGGTAAAAAGTCCTAAAAGAAAGATCAAAGGACTTAAAAAATATAGACCCCAAAAGAAAAAGATGAAAATAAAACATGAAAGTGTGCAAGTCCAAATGCCACTACTTTTTAATTTTTGCAAAGATTATGGTAGAGTGTCAATAAATGCCATAATCCATGTTGAGTTAAACTATTTAAACTTGACTTTCCATGTTTTCAATTTCCATGTTTTAGATAGTGAATAAATATTGGTCAGATAATTTAATCTTGACTAATCAGTAGATAGGTAGAGAATAATGAGGAGCTTATCAGTTTAATCTAAGCCCTCGGATGAAATAAGGTAGAATTAGATAGTTTTATGATTTCAAGAGAATAAAATGTTACAAGGTAGCAAGCTTAAATGCACCTGCCAAAAGGAAGAAAAAATGTTAGAGTAATGTTGGGTAGGTATAAAGAAGTGGGAAAAAGCATGTAATATTCATCACCGGGAAAAAATCACTATTTTCCCTTCCCCTGTAAGTATTCAGTATTCTATACTACCAATAAAAAAGGCTCAGAGAATTTCTCTGACTTTTTTTGGGACCAGACCCAAGGCTCAATGATTGGATATTGGAAAATGTTGAGTTCTTATGATTAAAATCCCCTTTACCATTATTTATCCCTCATTCACACTTTTTAACTCATTTTCCTAAGTAAGGACTCTTTCTTACTTAATGAAAACTAAAATCCCATTTAATTAGCTTCCTTCATTCATAAAGAATACAAAAACCCTCAAAAAACACTCTATCCTAAGTAAATTGGCAAAATGATGAAATAATAAGCTTTGCTTTTATTTATTCACTTTACTTGGTCATTTAGTCTATTTTTGTGTGTTCCATCTCCCCTTGTCAGATTAACTTCTAACTTATTCTATTAATTCCCTAGACTAAACCTTATCCTATTTATATAAATCCCTATATCTAAATATCCCCAAAAACCCACTATTATAAATATTTTTGACCAAAGATATTATCCACATGTTAACTTAAAAACACAAATAATGCTCCCTTTGGTCTAAAACTAACTATAATTAAATACGCTGCCCCCTATGGTTATTAGACCCTTCAACAGGTTTAAAAACTATATAATAAAATAAATAGCGCAAATATGTGTATTTAAGCATATCCTATGTATTTTGTAATAAAATACATGTACCCCACTCATAACATTTTAGCCTAAGTTATGAAAAATGTTTTATCACTTTATAAGGTTGAAAAAGCTTGGAAAGTCCCGCACATGCAAAAATCCGCCTCTTTGCAAGCAAAGTCACCTTTTTAACCTAAGGCTAAGGTTAAACATCACAAAACTTAAGCCTTTCCCTTTTCATATTTATCCCCGTTATATAAAGCCCCATGCCTTATATAAAGTTAACCCGAGGTGCTATCGCAATTAACACTAAGTTTTATTTTCATTTGAAATTAAACTCTCCCTTTGTATCCTATCCCCGCTATGCAAATCCCCAAGCTTTACATAGGCTAAACCATAATTATCCATATAACGCCGCCTCATGCGCCTCCGCCCATATATGTAAAAATCTTTTATATATATAAAAACCATCATTTGGTCATCCTTATATTTTCCATTATATTGAAACCTTGGTTAAAAAGTCATGTTTTAAAAAGGTTTTAAACCCTCGCTTATACATTTAAACCCCGGTCCTACCATCGTTTTGGCTGCATATTCCAAGTTAATATTGGCCTTTCACTCCCATATTCCAAATCTGACAGCGCAAGATTGATGTCGCGCTCACAAACTAATCGTCCGCTCGAAGCCCAAATGGATGTGAAATGGGTTTTTTCGCCATTTCCGCCTCTTATGACGTGCCAGGTTTTTATTGGATCGCATTCGTTTCAATAGAAACCACTTACCACCAGAATTGAACGTGAAAACTGTTGCCAGTTTTCCATTTGAAAATAAAACTGCTCCTGCCATTTGATGAGACCCGCATTTAATGCATTTATGATAATTAAATATCAACGTTTAAAACCTTTGATATACCATTTCTGATGTTTATTTGCGCATTTCGGACTGTAAAAGAGCTCCACTCGACTGTGTAAGAACCCTTTACTCAAATTGTCAACTTATACCTAGAGAAAATTAATATTTGACCACAGATTCTCCATTGAAGACCAGTAAAGCCATTCGCTGCACCAGCAATCCAGACTAGTTCTCAGAATAAACCAATATCTTCTCAAGAACATTTCAAGCAACCAAATACCTATGTTTAGAGGCATTTCTTAACAATTAAAACCTACAATTTCAATTTTAGACCATCAATGATTAAACCAAGCTTGTAATTAAGGGTTTTACCGAACCAGTTTGTCTAGAAAATCCCCCAAAAGAGGCCAAATCTAGCCAAATTTTCCCAAAAAATTATGTGTTCGAAAAAACCATTTTTGAAGCCAATATCCTCAATTTGTGACCTCTGAACATTAATTTCAAAGAAAGAAAAGGGTTTAAAGCCTACAAATATCTTAAAAACTCCTTTTGCAGACCAATCTATTTAGGAAACCCTTGTTTTCTGTCTTATCCCAGTTTATATCCTCTGACAAAGAAAAAAAACTCCTGCAAACAATTTAAGCTTGCAGTAGTTATTCCAAAATGACCAAAAAGTAGATCACTCCTAAACCTAGAGGTTATAAACCAACCAGGCCTGAAGGATCCAAACCTCCTAAATCTGTAACACCTAAAGCTGTTAAATCTACTCTAGTCTTCACTGTTAAATCCATTGAATCAACAAATCCCTTCCAGCCACCTGTAGTTGCTGTAGATACCCTTCCATTGAATGATATGGACTACAAGATTATTGATCCTATTGTAGAATTCAACCTCTTATAAATACATAATTGGTGCTACGATAAATACTTGGAAAAATATGAAATGCCTATTTGGGAGACTCATTTGCCCAAATATGTAGTTCCATTGACCCACCCTGGACAAGATCTTGTTAGATTATGTCAAAAACATTATGAACCAGACCGAAGGGCCATTGTTAATGCTGAAAGAGAAATATTTTTTGCCATCACACCACACTCAATAAATCAAATGCTGCAATTATAGTATGATCCTCAATCAGTCCCCCTATCTATAGAAGCTTTGACCCAGTTCTACTTAGGCCTGGATTTCCCAAAGAATTTTATGATATTTCAAAACTTTTTTCTTTCCCATGTTGACATTCCTAAGTTAAACCCTCCTTATTCTACTGCCAAATTTCCTGAAGGGTCTAGACATATTATCTCAATTCTATTTTTTATACTTGGATAATTTACAGAGGGATTCACTGATGAATCCATTCTTGGCCTTCTATCCACCTTATCTCTACGCCAACCTCCAGCAATCATTTTTTATTATGCCAGATTCATAGCAGACAGTATTCATCATTGTTGGGTGTTGAGCCTGATTATCTTATTTATCTTGTATCACAGCATTGGACCCCTGTACCTTAATGGGCCAGCAACGACGCCCGTAATTAAATGCTGCCTAGGGGGTCTAGGGGGGGCGACTGTGACTTTATGGAGCCCCCCCTAGTAGGGGGTTTCGGGGGTAGCGCCCTCGAAGCTGAAAACAAATGTAAAATTTCCTTGTAAAAGTATAGTAATTTCTAGTCAATCTGGGCCGTTCTTTAGGTGGATGATCTAACGGTAGAAGTTCTGTTTAGTTTAGGGTTTTTTTCCCTAGAAGGAAAACCCTCGCTTGTATGAGGGTATTGTATTGTGGATGTGTATTTTATGTGTATTCTATTTTATGTGTATTCTCAGAGTGAGAAATAGATAGGGAGACTATGAGAGAAAACAGAGGATATTACAGCGGATCTACTATAGGTTGTGTCTCTTCATTTTGCTGGATAATAGAAAGGAAGGATTGGCTGTTCAGGGTGGACGTAGCCCAAACTGGGTGAAACACGTATATCTGTGTCTCTCTAGTTTTATGTGTTTTGTGTACTTGTGTTTTCCTCATATTTTATGTGTTTCATTTCTTTGTCATATTTAATTTTCTAAAAATCATCAACTGACCAAACTACCCACTGAAGGGGTTTTCAGATACTCATCCTACTTATTTCACTTATTTTTATTCTTCCAAGCTAATAATTTTCCAATTGCAATGCAAAAGATGGACTTGGAGGGTAAGCCTTTATCCATTATCTTCTGGACTTCCTTGCTCAGGAAAGAGGGTATTGATTTCTCCTACACAAATTTTTCAGACCTCTTTCTACATCCAGCGATGAACATTTTGTACAAAGCAGAGAAGCCCAGAGTCAATGAAGAAATGAAAAGAATCTTATAACTATTAGAACAAAATAAAATGGGAGACTAGTTTCTTTATGAAAAGCATATAGAGATAAGAATTTTTGGATCCAACTTGTTATTACCCTATTAATTCTCAGGTTGTGGGATGAGGATTTTGTAGTTAAGAAAACCAGGGGTAACCAAGAACCTCTTTTAGAATTCAGGATCTAGCCTTCCTGAGTTCTGGAGAGGGATCTCTCCTTAAGATTTAGCTTTGTTTTGAAATGGGTTTTAGGTTAGCTATGAATGGACAATTTGGTTTGATTTTTTGAATTTTGGTAGGAATAAAGGACTAAAAGGGAAACCATAGAAATATCTACCTAACCATGGGGCAATGGAGTCAAATTTATAGCAAACAAGACTAGAAAACTAAGGTCAAAAGAACAAATATACTAAGGGCAAGATAGATGACCTTTAGAGGGTTTTAAAAGTCTATTTTTATGAAGTGATAAGATCTGGACTAACAGAAATTAAGAATCCTTAGATCATAGAAAAAGAAGAGGGAAATTGAGGTCAAACGAGACTAAATAGCAATTAAGAATTCTCAAGTCTGGAAATCAGTACAAAACATAAACATGAAAACTAGTAAGAATAGAGAGCTTTTTACACTGATTCTATAATACCTTTCCTTGTTATTCATTTAAGATGGAAAATAACACAAGATGTATGAATGAAAATTAAAGAAATAAAAAATGAAAACTGGAAGATACAATACTCATCTGATCAACACGAGGATCATTAGTTATGATGTCTATTTGCTTCAGTTTCCAGCCTGCTGCTTCAACTTAACTCACATAAAATCCCAATGTTTTCAACAAAAAAGTCTATAGTAGTCTTGATAATTTTATTCCACCCTGAATACTTCGAAAGATGAAGTATTTATACAATTGAATTACTTACAAAATATCTAAAGTTTGAGATAATATCTCAAGAAAAAATAGCAAATATTACATAAGAAAAGGGACAGCAACAAAACAATTTGCAAGTTGTCCTCTTTTACAAGAAAAAATAGAATTGTTTATCTTATTCAAACTAATTTTTTGATTAGCTGGAAGCATTGCTAGAAATTGAGACATTATCTCATGGAAGATGACTTGTAGAATACTCCTCCTTTTCACCTTCTGTTATGATATTATTTATCTCTGCTTTTCACTATTTTACTACTGTAATTGAAAAATAACCAGTAGTAGCAATTTGCTTCTACTGATACACTTTGACATTTGATACAGTTTGACCCTGATTTTTTCACCATAAAGTAACAGTAAAATATGATTTCTTCATGTGATTTTTCTGCTCTTTACCTATCAAATTCACATCATATCTATGAATTATTGCCACTTTTTAGCAGTGGGGATCTTCATATTCTTCAATTTTCTATAGCTTTCATCCACTTCTGTGTACTTAGAAAAATTTGGCTTTACTATGAACATGTGTTTAATTTCATTCTCCAGCAATAATAAATTCTTAAAATATTGAAGTACTACTTTGCCACTTGGAGACGCTTGAGGCAAAGGTTTATTAACCTGCTCCTTAGCAGGAGCTCTAATATTCTTCTCATAGTCCTTCTGTGCCATTAGTTTCTCATGAAATCCATGAATATATGGAAGTATTGCTTCTAGCAGCAAGTCATATTTTGTCTTGAATTTATTAATTGATAAGTTCATCGTATCACACTTCTCTTCCAGGTTATTCATAATATTTAATTTTTTCATGACTTTTCTAATTTGAAGGATGGCCTCTGTCCTATCAGGAATTTTCAATTCTTCTAATTCCTCCCTGTTTTTACTATTAAAAAATGATATGAGTTGAATTGCTTGTGGTGGTTTTTTGTCAAGTTCCTTCTTTTTTTTCTCAATTTCTGCTAAGGTAGCTTGTAGCATATATTTTTGCTCATATATTATCTAAATAGAAGGCCATTGTGAGTGAATGCCTTCAGTGATTTTTGTCCACAAATGATTTTTGATGTAGGCAAACTGATCTGTGAGATTTACTTCCCTTTGGAGGACTAGGATCCTTTCCTCTAATGTCTTTACTCTTTGTTCATGGCCCTTGGAAGTAATTAAAACATATTTGTAGTTGGATTCCAAGTTTGCATTAGCTTTTCTCAAATTTTTGATCTCATCATTCTTTAAAGTCATCTCTTCCAAAGCTTTTACCAAGCCTGTAGCTCCTGTTTCTGTCCCTATTTGTACCTTTGTATTTGAAGATTCAGTAGCAGAATCATCCTTTGATGAAATTGACACTGCAGTTGCCAATTTCCTTTGAGGTGCAAGATGTTCAGCTAGAGTACAAGGTACACCAGTGCTTACTAATGGAATAACTGTAGGAATGACTTCTTTATCCTTTTTCAATGCTTCATTTTCCTTCTTCAAGGCTTCAGTTTGTTTTTCCATTTCTTTGAGCTGTGTAGTCATTTTTAAAACTAATTGACTTAATTCATCATTTTCAGTTTTCTGTTGAAGGATCTCCTTTGCCTGGGGATGTTCACTTTGAGGCAATTTTAGTTGCCTCCTTAGAGCAGCTATGTCTTCATTTTTCTGTTTGATTAAAGCCTTTGAAATTTCAATGTGAGTTGGATCAGCTCCTGCTTCAATCACCAAGTCTTCCAATGCTTTGATTCTCAATCCATTAGCATGCAATGATGTTTTTTCCAATTTCATTTGATTTTGCAGATTTGTCACTATCTTCTGAAGTTTAACAGAGCTCATTGTTTTGTTGACTATCTTTGAATACAACATCTCTGTATTGCTCCTGTGGAATTCTATTTGATCTAATTCATGGACATCATCTGCATCTACATTCAAATATTTCTTTGAGTAATCTTCCACTGACTTTGGATCATCCACTGTAGGTTGCCTCATCATCAGAGAAAGGTAGAGTAAGTGTCTCATTGACTATTAAGGTTGCCTCATCATCAGTCTGATGGAAATTACTATCATCAACCTCTATAACTTTGTCTTTTTCTTCATTAGTCAATTTAGTTCTTTTGCTATAAGAGGTTTTGAATTTCTTATCAGTGATAGTTTTAGCTGTATAATTGTCCTCTTCTCTTCTTCTTTTATGAGAAACTTCAGCCTCTTTATCCTTTGTTACCTTTGTGCTTGATCAACTATTTTCCCTATACATTACCTACCTGCATACCTTGTGTATCATCATCAAACAAAGTATTTGCTTCCCACTCAATTTGATTGGCAAATTTCTCAATCTGAGGCTTGGAATCATGCAAGAAAGGAGACAACTTGCATCTTACTCTGATTGTGCTCAAAACTCCCTAAGGGCCATAATTCCACTTAAAGCTGTATTGGAACTTGTATTATTTCAAATTGATATTAATCTCATTTACTGCTTCTCTATTGTTGAAAATGAATGGCCCAATCTGATTTTTGAGTTTAAATTGGGCCCTTTTCCTAGAGGCCATAAAATTCACTTCATCTGCATTCAATCATTGCCTTAAATATTCTAAAGCAAAAATTCTTGTAGTTACAAACCTTGGAAGTTTTTATGGAGCCAAGAGTGCACCATATACTCTAATATCTATATGATTCCTATATCCCTAGTCTTACAGTTCTCAGACAACTGTAAGATTCTTTTAGTTTCTTCATTAATTCTATGAGTTTCTTCTTTAGTCAAAAAATTCATAGCTGGGATTATGAATAAGTCATTTAAATCTGCATATGTATATTTCCCATTCTCTTTTACGAAAATATATGTCCAAAACAAAGCTTGTGAGGGGGTTCCCTTCTACATCCAATTTACGCAACTCAATGGGAAATTTTTGTAATGTTATTTGATAATGAAACTAAATTGTTTTCATGAGTCATTTGCGGCATCGTCGCATGGAATTTATGGACTCAACATTGATATAGAACATTAATTCCCTATATTTATTGATAATACACCTTTGATCAGGAATATAATACAGTTAACACAATCTGACAAAATCAGGGGCTTGATGAGTGAGAGAAACAACATATTTTGGCAGATTGGACTCCCAAATGGGTACATCACTTTTGGCTTTTTCTATAGACCTTCCAAAACACCAATTCTGGACTTCTAAAAGGTTGAATTCAACTGAAGGATCAAAAATTATATAATCAAGATCAAACAAGGAGCTACTTTCTTGGGAAGTAATGGGAGGTTGTAGAAGTCTCACAAATTCAGTGGTTTCAGCTGTGATTGCAGGAGTAGGTTTATCAACTTTTGAATGTTCACCCTATGGTAACATACTTGAGACCTTTTTCTGGGATTTTGGTCCCCCAGACTTAGGATTTACTTGTTTCTTAGTCATTTTTAATGAACAAAGCAAGAATAAACTATTTTCTAGGTTCTTTTTGGGAAACAAGGGACAATTGAAAGGTTTCACTGGAAAATTCAGACTCTGAGTAGGGTTCTGGATGATAAAAAAAGTTTCTTATGCACAGAGGATTGTTTAGATCAAGTTCAACAGTGAAAATGATCTAGGAATGGCTAAAAACCTACTAAAATGGAAAATGTGGATTCTAGAGAAATTTTGACAGGGTTTCCCCTGTATTTTGGAGATTTTTAGATTTCCTAGATGGGTAATTCAACTGATTCTAGGAAATGGCAGTTCAATATGTTTAATTTCCCTTGGAATTGAAAGATTTTGCGCGTTGGAATGGAGAAAAATACTTGAAAAATGTATAATTATGGCCGATGAAGGTTGTAGTTTCGTCATAGTCTTCAATTCCATTGAATTGGTTCAGCAGAGGTCATGGAGGTTCTCAGGATTAATTTTCAGAGTAAATGGTGGTTCTAATGGAAAACTGGTTCACAAGAAATTTCGAAAATGGTTAAAGGAGGCTCTGCAAAGGGTTCTTAGTGGTTTTAATGCGCCAATATGTGAAATGTTATAAAAATAGTGAAGTTTTAGGGCATTAAACCTTAAGTCCAATGACATTTCAGTCACATTTATTGCAGGAATTGCAGGAGCGATTTTGATTTGGCATCGGTCGATTTTCGAGTAGCTCTGAGGTGGTAAGATGAATTTCACTTTTTTCACGCGATCGAATAGAAAAATGACACGTCGGTAAGGGGCGGTATGGGAAAACATCTTATATCGCGTAATTTTTTGGAAACATTGGCAGATTATTTTCATTGCGCGATATGGGATCGACGCCGTCGGATTAGACTTTGATTAGTGAATGGTCAGGATTAAAATTAAAGTTGTGGGGAAAGTGCAGTGAGACCAAGGCTTTGAATGATGGTTGTAGATATGATGAGTGGAAGATCTACAGTGGTCACTTAACGTGATGGGCTGTAGTGGGGATGGGCACTGGAGCTATTGGGTTAACTGTGGATTGTTAGATTTGAGAGAGGTTTGAAGATATAACGGCTAATATTTAACGCGATGTGGGAAAGGTGGGGGCATGAGATCGACGATCGTGTTAAATATGGATCGTTGGATTAATGGATATTGGAGATCGGATTGTCGATATTAAATCCGATAGGGTGAAGGGATTTGTTAAAATTTATGTATAAACAGATTTATACATAGAATAAACTGGTCGGGAAGGGTGTATAAGAGACTTTAAACCAAGGTTAATAAATGGTAGTAAAGGGATATGTGTCAGCGAATATGTATAGGGTTATAGTTTTGACCTTGGGTCAAGGGAGTCGGGAAAGGGAAATATAAACAAAGGGATGGGTTTTAGTATGAAGTTTAGTTTAAACAAAACTTCGGTATTTTTTGTTTTAAGTACATATAAAGTATGTTTAAAGATTATTTTTTAAAATATTTTTATTATATAGTTAATTAAATCAAGTTGATTTAATAACCATAGAGGGAGGGATATTTATATAATGATATATTTTGCAAAATGGGGTATAATGTGGATCTTTATTTAAACATGTGGGTATAATTAATTTTGGCTAAAGTTATATTAATGGGTGTTCGGGGATATTTTATAAAAGGGAGTTATATACAGTAGGAAAAGGTTATTTTCTAGGGAGTTATTAAATAAGTTAAAGTTAGAATGATAAGGGAACAATGGATACTCAAAATACATTAACATAACTAAGAAAAGTCAAGTTTAAAGGAAAATTTGCATTATAATAACTTCATCACTTCAACTTAGGATAAAATGTGATTTTGAGGGTTTTTATGCCTTCATAATATGTGGGAAGTTAATCAAATGGGATTGGATTATATTTAAGTAAAGTTGAAGTTTTTAGTTATTATTTTCATGGAAATTAATGTATGAATGGAAAATGATGTGATTTTTTGGGATTAATATAACAACTTAACATTTTCAACTAGTCAGCCATAGAGCCTTGGGTCTGGTCCCAACAAAAGTCAAGGAAATCCCTTGAGCCTTTCTGACTGATAGTTTAGAATGATAAATGGTTATAGGGAAGGGAAGTCAGTTATTTGCAGCTTTGGTGAATAATATTTACAATGATGCTTCTCACCTTCTTCTACCTACCCAAATTTAACTGCTAACATTTTTTCTTCCATTCTGATTAGGTGCATTTGTGCTAGCAACCTTTACAACATTTATTCTTTCTGAAAGCAATAAAAATATCTAATTCTACACTTATTTTATCCAGGAATCCAGATTAAACTATTGGATTCACTTATTCTCTACCTAACTACTGAACTGTCATGATTAAACTGTATGACAATTCTTTATTCTCTATCTACAACATTTGAAATTGAAAAATGACAAGTCAAGATTAAATTATTCAACTCATGACAGATTATGGAATTTATTGACACTCTGTCATAATCAAATGCAAAAGGTAAAATTAGTGGCATTTAGACTTGCACACTTTCATGTTTTATTCATTTTTCTTTGGGGTCTATTATTTTTTCTAAGTCCTTTGATTTTTCTTTTAGGACTTTTTACCCTCTTTTTGATTTTTTGATTTTTTTTTTTATTTTCTTACAAAATATGAGAATACAACTTGCAGAAGGCAAAGTATGTACATATTTACAAGATTACCATCAGTCAAGTCAAAATTATGAATTCTATATTTATAGGTCACTAACATCGGCTTCACTTGGGGATGGCATTTCCTGGTGGAATGTCAAGAACTCTAAGATCAGTAGCCTTCATCTTTAACTTTGGTTATCTTGTAATTGTCTTCTATTTTCTACAACTATTCATATTTATGACATCTTATACTGCAAAGCATACGGCCTTCTCTTCGGGATTCAACTTTGTAGATAAAATCTCCAATCCAATCTACACACTGACAATGAATATTTACAATGATAAAGTAAATGAATCTAACTGTTGAGTGAATCTGAAGAATAGTAGTGTTTTAGTATCCTACCATTCACTGGTCCTTCTTGAAGTTCAGTTCCATCCAAATTCCTGATGAAAAAGGAATTATTACCTCTGTAACCATATATCACATCGGGTCCTTGCCATAGAAAGTCAAACTTTCCATGTTTGCCTTTATCCTCTCTTCGTGAATCCCATCTTAAAACTTGATATCCTATGAAAAAATCATCTTCTTTAACCCTTTTATCAAAAATCTTTTTGATTTTATCATGTAAAACTTGTGATTTTTCATAAACTTCTTCTCTAGTTTGTTGGAGATGTATAGTATCATTGATTCTTCGTTGAATATCATTTGTTTCCACCTATGATTCCTGGATAATCTTCATGACTGGAACACCCAAGGAAGAAGGGAAAACTGCATCTATTCCATAAACAATCTGATAAGGTGAAGTTCCAATAGACTTTTTTGTGGTAATTCTATCAGCCCATAAGGCATAGACAACTTTTTGTTCCATGTCCTTTTGTTTTCTTGGAGTAGTTTTTTGATGATATTGATTAAGATTTTGTTTGATGATTCGGCTAAACCATTACCTTGGGGATAATAGGAAGAAATCATTTTCTTGGATTTGAATGTTGTTGCATTGTCAGTAATAATCTTATGTGGACATCCAAATCTTGATAAAATATTACTTTCTATAAATGAGATTATAACTGAATCAGTGGCTTGCCTAGTGGGAATAGCTTCTATCCACTTGGTAAAGTAATCTGTAGCAATTAAAATCCATTTATGTTTGCCTGAAGAGGAAGATGGATTTCACTAATAAAATCTAACCCCCATAGTTGAAATGGTTTTTCAGTTGATATAGGCTTAAGAGGTAAATGTAACAGTTTCTTTTTCCCTTCGAAAATTTGGCATTTGTGGCAAGAGGTGACAAATTTTTTAACATCAGAAAATAAAGTTGGCCAGTAAAAACCAGCTCTCATTATTTTGTCTGCTGTACTCTTCCAGTATAGGTGGCCACCACAGTCACCTACATGAAATTCCTCAAGAATTTTGTCAGCCTCATATTTTAATAAACAATTTAGTAAAATCCCAATATTTTCTTTCCAGTAAAGTGCATTGTTTAAGATAAAAAACCTCATTTCTTTCTATTTGATAAATCTTGCTTTGGTTTTAGTTAGCCCAGGAAGAGCTTGTAAATGTGTTAGTACAAAGATAATATCAGAGTACCATGGTGAGTCTAGATAAGCCTCACTGATCAATGGAGTCGCCATCTCCTCCTGGTCATCTATTTGTGTAATGAAATTAATATCTAAAGCATTGCAATTTGATTCAGCCATCAATCTGGCTAAACCCTATCCTTTAATGAGCTTAGTTGGTTTGATTTCCATATCGTACTCAAGAATAGTGGCTATCCACTTTCCTATCCTACCATCAGGTCCATCTTGTGTCATAATATCTTTAATTACTGCATTAGGGACATATGCAATGATGTGTGAATGAAGTATTTACACTCTAAAATCCTTGATGGGTTTAACCAGAGCTAAAGCCTGTTTTTCCATTATATTATACTTCAGAGGTGCATCTCTAAGGGCTTTACTAAAGAATGCAATTAGCTATTCAAAACCTTGATTATTTTTCTGCAGAAGAACTGTAGCTATGGTGTGTTCAGATGCAAGGGAAAAGATTATGAAATCTTTTCTATAATCTGGGCTGATGAGGATTGGTGCTTTTGTCAAGGCCTGTTTAAAAGATTCGAAAGATTGTTTGGCCTTTATTTTCCATTTTATTGTAGAGTCCTTTTTAAGAATATTATTGAGATCTTTTATGATTTCAACCAGATTAGAGATAAATCTTCTTAAAAAATTGATTTTACCCAGGAATGCTTGAAGTTCCTTTATGTTCCTTGGTGGTTGAATGTTTAGAATAGCTTCAATTCCTGCAGGATCTATTCTAATGCCTTCTTTGGAAATTATGTGACCTAACAGTTTTCCTTCTTCCAGTCCGAAAAGAGTCTTTTTGGGATTAAGAGATATACCATATTTTCTACATTTGATAAAAACTTGTCTCAGGTGATCCAAGTGTTCATCATTTGTTTTTGAAAAGAAAGTAATATCATCAAGATAAATAGCTAAAAATTCTTGGATCTCTTTAGCAAAGGAAATATCCATTTCTCTCTGAAAAGTAGCTCCTGCATTTTTCGATCGAAAAGACAATTTCACGTACATGAAAGTGCCCCAAGGAGTGGTAAATGAAGTTTTAGAATAATCATATTTATGAACTAGAATTTGATTATAATGAGAGAAACCATCTAATAAATAAATTCTTGAAGAACCTGACACCCTCTACAAAATATGATCCATTTTAGGCAAGGGGTAATTGTCTTTCAAAGAAGATTTATTGAGATTTCTAAAGTATATACACAGTTGAATTTCTCCTGTTTTCTTTCTGGTGGGCACTAAATTAGATACCTAGTCAGAAAACCTGACTGGTGTAATTATTTGTGCATCAAACATTCTTTTAACTTCTTTCTCAATTAAAGGTAACAATATTGGATTAATCCTTCTTAGTTTTTGTTGAAAAGGTTTTTGATTTTCTTTTAAAGGAATCTTATGTTGAATTATGTCTTTGTTGTAAGTTTTAAAATCTTCATAACCCCATGCAAAGACATCTTGATATTCTTTCAAAAGTTCTATGTATTTAACCTTTTCTTCTGATGATAAGGATTTTGATAGTTTAATCATTTTTGGTTTTTCATCTGTTCCTATGTTACACTCTTCTATATCAGACTTGACTGGTTCCATTTCTAGACTTTTGGGCACATCATTGGAATCAAATAAGTCTTCTAGGGGAGTTAAACCTCTGGGTAAAATGTTATGTTTTAAATCAATCAAATCTGGTTCATCTTCCATCATTTCCTCTATATCTACTTTTCCCAATTCATCTATGTCACTCTGAGTAAATATAGTAGGTCTATCAAAATTATGTACATCTAAATTATTTAAATCATCTATTTGATAAGAATTTCAATCTATATTACAAGGTGAATCTATATTACGGTCATTATCAATTTGACATTTATTTTGAAACTTTTTGCTCATTTTCCAAAAGTGAAATGTAAATTTGTTCATCTTACGAGAAAATTTGCCAGTATTTCCCGTATCTGGACAATGGGTTTGTGTTTAATTTGAGTAGTGTATTTTTTTATGGGTGAAAATGGGAGTTTGGCTATTTGTAGAAGGATTTTGTTATTATGACTCAAAAATAGAAGAAAAGAGATATCAACGCCTTAGAAATAAGCCATGAAACCTCGATACATTACATAAATGAACAAATATTGGATGATACAAATGAAAAGACCTCATTTCTATATATATGATTCTAAGGGGTCACAATATAATCCTAGTGGGGCCGCAATCGTCAACAGCCTAACAATAATAATGTAAGGGCACAATAATAACAATATGGGGGTTACGGGGGTACAATAATAACAATAAGGGGCTACACTAACATAATAAGGGACTACACTATTAATATAGGGACTTAACATGCCCCTCTCTTTCAAACAAGTGTTGTCCTCAACGCTTGACTATTACTTGATGCTTCTGTATAAAATTCTCATCCTCCCATGTGGAATATTCTATCGGAAAGTTCTTCCACTTATTGAGATACTCTGAAATTGATCGTACTTGTCGAGTTCATGTTTCTATGACTGCTTCATAACTTCTTTCGATGTGATGTTGATCTTCCTGTCGTTTCATTAGATTCTGCACCAAAGTTGGGTTATCCTTTGAGAGTTGGAGAACTTATTGTTGATGCTCGATGTGATCCTCCATTAATTCATCATCCATATTTGCTATTATTTTATCCTTCAAACCATCCAAATTAGCCTCCATTTCTGCTTTTAAACCATCTATTTCATCTTCAATTTCTCTTCGTAAGATTGAAACTTGTTGCACTTGCTCTTGTAATTTTGATATATCATGTTGCAATTCTTCATCTTCATGAGTCATAGTAGACCCTTATGAAGGCTTAATGGGTGTTGAATTATTTTTACGAGGCATATTTTAGAACCCAATACTGATATCTATTCTACAATATGCCCTTCGAATCAATTCAAATTCATTCTTCAAACAAGACTTATGCAATTCAGAAAAAAAATACACACCTTTTTCTTGCTTTTGAAGAGCTCGATATTGAAATTGGATTATCTCTGTGATTGCAGAACTTAAATATTTGAATTTCAGTAGCAGCTTATCCCTATGAATTATCTATCGAATGCCACAGGTCTGACCTGATTTGGATTCTCCAAGACAAAGTTGTGTCCAATCTCCCACAATGACCTAATTATGGACTGGTTCAGTAGAGCGAACTTGTACGACTTTCCATGTATCATTGTTTCGTCCTTTGTCTCTGAAATTGATAGAGAAGAAAATACAGTCTGTGTACTTGCGGAAAATTGTTATGGCACTCCAATCTGATGCCCAGAGAGAGAATTATTGAACTTTTCCCACGATCACCTCTTTGAGATGCAATTCTGGAGCCTGAAAAAGCACTACCTTCCACAGATCATATCTCCAAAAATATTGCGAACCAAGCTCTGAAATGTTTTGACGAATTTCCTCAGGATTTCAGCTTCGCACCATACGAATTTCAGATTCTGAACCTTCGTAGAAAAATTTTTATAGCGAAAATGCCACGATGACCTGTTTAGGAGCTTGAAAAAAGGCCTAACTTCCACAGATGATATCTCCGAAAATATTGCGAACCAAGCTCTGAAATTTTTAGAAAATCTTCCTCGGGATTTCAGCTTCGCACCCTAAAAATTTCAGCTTCTGAAACTTCGTAGAAAAAAAGTTATAGCGAAAATGCCACGATGACCTGTTTGGAGCAGCGAAACCCTAGAATCCAAAGCTCCGATACCAAATGTTGTGTAACCAGCTCCAAAAATAGAAGAAAAGAGATATCAACGCCTTAGAAATAAGCCACTTCGAGGGGGAAACCTCCAATACATTACATAAATGAACAAATCTTGGATGATACAAATGAACAAAACCTCCTTCTATATATAGGAGTCCATGGGGTCACAATATAATCCTAGTGGGGCCACAATGTAATCCTAGCCGACCTAACAATAATAATGTAAGGGCATAATAATAACAATATGGGGGTTACAGGGGTACAATAATAACAATAAGGGGGGCTACACTAACATAATAAGGGGCTATAATATTAATATAGGGACTTAACATTTCCAAACAATGGGCTTGCATGTTCTTTTTTCTAGGGATGATAGCAAACTTGCTTTCTAATAAATCTTCAACCAAATCTGTTGTTGTGTCCCTGTATATGGCCAGTCTGGGGTTGTGAACAGAATATTCTGTGTTGATTTGCTTGATAACCAATTCTGAATCTCCCATGACTAAAATTCTTTGCCCTCCCAATTTTCTAATGATTTGAAGACCTAAGATTAAAGCCTCATATTCAGCCATGTTATTATTACATTTGAAATTCAATCTAAAGGCATGTCCTTGGGATTGGCTTGTTTCAATATTGGTAATCCATACACTAGCTCCAGCTCCTGATTTATTCATTGATCCATCAAAATCCAAATGCCATAAATCCTCAAGACCAATGTTATCATCCATTATTTTAAGTTTCTTATCAGTGAGTTCATTTTGGTTATTATCATGATCAGATTTACTGAGAATAAAGGAGTCAAGATCAGTAGGAGTTGAATATATTGGTTAATTGGTAGGTCTGTCGGCACTACTGATCATAAACTTCATTAAGGTTTCTCTGTAAAGATTTTTGGGTTGTCCAAATACCAAGATAGTGGCATAACTCATGTCAAGTTGTAGAGATCCCTGCAACTTTGCTCCCCATGAGCGAGAAAGAAGCATTCCATACTTTGGCGGGATATCAGCTACCACAACATCCATGATCATTCTTTTACCAAGATATTGGACTAAATTTACACACAGATCTTTAATCAATCCTATACATTGGACTTTGGATGAATCATCTGAAAACATATCTTTATATGGTCGGGTTATGTCTAGATTCAAGGTATCTGTTATTGCTCTAGGCATTAGGTTGTGGGAAGCTCCAGTATCTAGCATAGCATTGTGTAATATCTAGTCATGTATTGTAAGACTTAAATAAAATGGAGGTACTGACCCATCAGAATTCTTACCATCTACATTTGGACCAAAGATTAATTCATGTCTATCATCATTCATATTAATTGTATCCTCATTTTCATTCACATTCAACGTTTCAGTAATAATAGATCTATACAAGTCATTTTTAGCCAATTCAACTAGGGGCACAGCTATTTTAAACTTGGATATTTTAGATTACATGTCCAATGTTGAATGAGATTTGATGGCTTGAATTAACTCATCTTTTGGAACTATGGCTTGGGATGATTTTTCTTGTGTTTCAACAATTTTACCTTTAGTTTGAGATTTTCTTTTATCTTCTGTTTGAGTTTCCTGATTTCTGCTATCTTTGATTGTTTTTCAGGAATAGTTTAAGTGTTAACAAATGCTTTATTAGTTTTTGGATTCTCAGCAGAAGATTTAGGATTTGATGATTTGAATCAGCTGATTTCTTTTTTGGATCAGTAATTGTCATTGAATTGGTGGCCTTTGTGATGTTAGCCTTTTGGGCATCTTTGGAGGTTTGGGCCACCTCATCAGTGATATCTACGATCTTAGGACTTTGTTGTTTTCTAGGACTAGGTGGGTTTGAACTTTGTTTATTTTCTCTAGGAATAATCTGCAAAGGTTTTGTTTTGGGAGCCTCTATGTTATTTTTGTTTTGATTTTGTTGAGTTGGAGCATTGTTTTTAGCAAGCTCATTTTTTTTCTTGCTCCTAAGGTTATATTAACTATGAATTTCATTGATCGCGATGTCATAACCTTGCTTATAATCAAAGGATTCCCCAGATTCCACTTTGAACTGTTGTAGCTCAAAGAGTTCCTAGTCCTCCTGAGTGAGGAAAATTGTATTACTCTCATCCATCCCCATAACTATGTTGATGTCCTCCTCATCCTCCTTAACATTGATTTGTGAACATTCTACAAAGTTTTCTTGGAATGGGGGTCTTATGTTCTGATATAGGGAAGGTTCCTTACCTTTCCCAGGATTTTTGTTTTTCCTGTAGTTGGGATTCCTGATTTGGGAATGATTTTCCCATTGTGGTTTTATTTCAATGTGATCTAGTCTCTTAACTACTTTTTCTAATGTTTTGGTAATAAAATAAAATTTACCATCTAATTTTGAAGCTTCTTCTTTGACAGTAACCCTTCTCTCGTTTCTCATTCTGGCTTTCTTGGCAAGGATATTGATTTCTACACCTACAACATTTTGTTGCATTTGTTCTAGGGTATCTGCATCTAGTTCTTTAAGTTGGTAAGCCATGCCTACATCAAACAATCAGGGAATTTAAGTAACATGGATTACAGAGTGGGTTTAAGTTTTGCAGGAATAGCGTTGTAAACACTGTTGTATCTGGTGCAAAAATCTTGGACAGACTCATTGGGGGCTCTCTTAACAGCATCAAACTCAGACAATATTTGCATGGGATTTTTCTTCTTTTCCCATTTATTTAGGAAAGCTCTATGAAAGGCAGCTAATTCTGCTATACTACCAGCGCCTAGATTCCTAAACCATGTTTTGACTTCTCCAGTTAAGCTTTGTGCAAACAACCTCATTCTGACATGAGACTCATCTATTTCATAAATTTCCCAAAATTCATTCATTCTAACGATATGTTGTTGTGCAGTAATTTGGGAAATATTATCAAACAATGGGATATATTTTTGATAATTTTGGGGCATGTCATGAAGATTTTGGGGTAAGACCAAGGGAGCATATCTGGCTGCCATGGCTTGGATTTTTTCTGAACTAGGAGGTACAGTAGTAGTGGTAGGGATAGTGATGGTTATAAAAATGGATGTACTTGAAGAGCTTGGAAAAGAGGATGGAAAATGAGTGGTAGTGGATGTAGTGGACTAAGTAAATGATGGAAATACTACTTTGGGCTGCAAAGGCAGCTCAGAGATAAATGAATCTATGGATGAACTAGCGGTGGATTGAGGATATGATGAATATATGATCCTATGCTGCAGAGGCAACTCCTATGCTGCAGAGGCAACTCAGGACTTATAGGCTCTTGAGGTGAACTGATAGTAGAATCTGTAAATGAAGTGGCAGTATACAGAGTCGAATCTGATGTTGGAAAGACTATGGTGTATAGTTGGGAAACTGGAGGTTTGAATTGAGACAAAAAATTGGCTAACTTGACAGCTTCTTCAATGTCTTTAATTTTTGTGACACTTACCCTTTTTACTAGACTTTGACTTTCAGTTTTGTCTGATTTAGTAGGTACTGAAATAATTTTATGTTTCTCACTCACATAAGAAGTAAAAAAAGGATCTAAAACAATTTCCTTTAAATTGGTTTCAGACTTGGTTCTAAATAGTGATTTTTCAAACTTCAAATCAAATTCAATATCTGATAAGATTACTAATTCTTTGGGCAAAGAATAATCTCTTCTCGGGGGTACTCCAGTTTCTGAAACTAACAACTTGTTTTTTCTTTTTTCCTATCTGGTCCAGATTGTCTACTATATCTGGAGGGTTGGGATCAGGGTTGGATCTAGTGTAATAGAATTTCTTGGGAGACAGAATGTTTATTAGGTAAATAAGCACAACCTTTAAACTTAATATTAAAGTAGAAAAGATATGTTTTTAAAAATCTTCCTCCAAGATTAAACTTAAAACTGGAGAGTGGTTAGTTCCCCAGTATGGTCACCAGTATTTATCACCCTAGTAATTCTTAGGTTGTGGGATGGGGATTTCGTAGTTAATAAAACTAAGGGTAACCAAGAACCTCTTTTAGAATTCAGGATCTAGCCTTCCTGAGTTATGGAGAGGGATCTCTCCTTAAGATTTAGCTTTGTTTTGTAATGGGTTTTAGGCTAGCTATGAATGGACAATTTGATTTGATTTTTTGAATTTTGGTAGGAATAAAGGACTACAAGGGAAACCATAGAAAGATATACCTAACCATTGGGAAATGGAGTCAAATTTATAGCAAACAAGACTAGAAAACTAAGGTCAAAAGAACAAATATACTAAGGGCAAGATAGATGATCTTCAAAGGGTTTTAAAAGGCTATTTTGATGAAGTGATAAGATCTGGACTAAGGGAAATTAAGAATCCTTAGATCATAGAAAAATAAGAGGGAAATTGAGGTCAAACGAGACTAAAGAGCAATTAATAATTCTCAAGTCTAGAAATCAGCAGAAAACATAAACACGAAAACTAGTAAGAACAGAGAGCTTTTTACACTGATTCTGTAATACCTTTCCTAGTTATTCATTTAAGATGGAAAATAACACAAGATGTATGAATGAAACTTAAAGAAATAAACAATGAAAACTGGAAGATACAATACTCATCTGATCAGCACGAGGATCATTATTTATGATGTCTCTTTACTTCAGTTTCCAGCCTGCTACTTCAACTTAACTCACATAAAATCTCAACGTTTTCAACAAAAAAGTCTATAGTAGTCTTGATAATTTATTCCACACAAAATACTTCGAAAGATAAAGTATTTATAAAATTGAATTACTTAAAAAATATTTCAAAGTTTGAGATAATATCTCAAGCAAAAATAGGAAATATTACATAAGAAGAGGGAGAGCAGCAAAATAGTTTGCAAGCTATCCTCTTTTACAAGAAAAAATAGAACTTTTTATCTTATTCAAACTGATTTTTTGATTAGCTGGAAGCGTTGCTGGAAATTGAGACATTATCTCATAGAAGATGACTTCTAGAATACTCCTCCTTTTCACCTTTTGTTATGATACTCTTTATATCTACTTTTCACTGTTTTACTGCTGTAATTGAAAAATAACTAGCAGTAAAAATTTGCTTTTACTAATACACTTTGACATCTGATACACTTTTCCCCTGAATCTTCACCCTATGGTAACAGTAAAATATGTTTTTCTTCATGTGATTTTCCTACTCTTTACCTGTCAAATTCACATCAGATCTGTGAATTCTTGCCACTGTTCAGTAGTGGGGATTTTCATATTCTTCAATTTTCTATAGCTTTCATTAGCTTCTGTGTACTTAGAAAAATTTGGCTTTACTATGAAGATGTGCTTCATTTCATTCTGCAAAAAAAACAAATTCTCAAAATATTGCAAAATGACTTTACCAGTAGGAGACCCTTGAGGTAAAGGTTTGTTGACCTGCTCTTTGGCATATGCCCTGATTTTGTTATCATAATCTTTTTGTGGCATTAACTTCTCATGTAATGCATGAATATCTGGTAAACCTGCTTGTGACAGTACTGTGTATTTGGCCTCAAATATGGTGATAGCCAAGTTCATATCTTTGCACCTGTCTTCCAAATTATTCATCATATTTCTCTTATTCAGGACTTTCTTAATTTGAAGGATGGCCTCTGTTCTGTCAGCAATTTTCAACTCTTCTGATTCTTCTGTGTTTTTCTGTTAAAAAATGCTATGAGTTGAACTGCTTGTGGTGGATTATTTTCAATTTATTTCTTGGTTTTATCAATTTATGCAATTGTAGCCTATAGCAACTCTTTCTGATCATATATTATCTGAATAGAAGGCCATTGTGAGTGAATGCCTTCAGTGATTTTTGTCCATAAATGATTTTTGATGTAGGCAACCTGATCTGTGAGATTTATTTCTTTTTGGAGGACCAGGATCCTTTCTTCTAATGTTTTTACTCTTTTTTCATGGCCCTTGGAAGTAATTACAACATCTTTGTAGGCAGATTCCAAGTTTGCATTAGCTTTTCTCAATTTTTTTATCTCATCATTCTTTAAAGTAATATCTTTTAAAGCTTTTTCCAAGTCTGTAGCTCCTGTATCTATCCTTGTTTGTACCTGTTTATTTGAAGATGCAGCAGCATAATCATCCTTTGATGAAATTGACACTGCAGTTGCTAATTTACCTTCAGGTGAAAGATGTTCAGCTAGAGTAGATGATACATCAGTGCTTACTAATGGAATAACTATAGCATTGACTTCTTTATCCTTTTTCAATGCTTCATTTTCCTTCATCAAGGTTTCAGTTTTTATTTCCATTTCTTTGAGCTATGTAGTCATTTTTAAAACCAATTGACTTAATTCATCATTTTTAGCATTCTGTTGAAGGATCTCCTTTGCCTGGGGATGTTCACTTTGAGGCAATTTCAGTTGCCTCCTTAGCGCATCTATGTCTTCATTTTTCTGTTTGATTAAAGCCTTTGCAATTTCAATGTTAGTTGGATCAGCTCCTGCTTCAATCACCAAGTCTTCCAATGCTTTGAATCTTAATCCATTAGTATGCAATGATGCTTTTTCCAATTTCATTTGATTTTGCAGATTTGTCACTGTCTTTTGAAGTTTAAAAGAGCTCATTGTTTTGTTGACTATATTTGAATACAACATCTCTGTATTGCTCCTTTGGAATTCTATTTGATCTAATTCATGGATAGCATCTACAGCTAATTTCAAATCTGTCTTTGAGTAATCTGCCATTGACTTTGGATCAGCCACTGTAGGCTTCAAAAATTAGATTACTAATTTGTTAGAAGAATAATCAAAAGCAGAGAGAAGTATATCTTTATTTCTAGCTTTCTCTTTGAGAAAATTGGAATAGACTTCATTTTTTATTTCTTCATTCTTCTGTTTGATTTGTTTGAACTTGATCTGAATGTCTGACTCTATTTTATCAGATTCCTTGGAAGAAGAAGGAATTTCAACATGATTTTGTTGTTCACCATCATTGTGTCTATCTCCTGTGTTTCAATTTTAATTGTTTGAAGTTCTTGAAGTGTCTCATTTACTATTAAGGTTGCCTCATCATCAGTCTGATGGCCATTACTATCATCAAAATCTATAACTTTGTCTTTTTCTTCATTAGTCAATTTTTTTCTTTTGCTATAAGAGGTTTTAAATTTCTTATCAGTGATAGTTTCAGTTGTATAATTTTCCTCTTCTCTGCTTCTTTTATGAGAAACTTTAGCCTCTTTATCCACCCTTACAACCTATGCTAGATCAACCTATTTTTCTTGTACATTGCTCGCTTGCGTACCCTGTGTGTCTTCCTCAGGAAAATTATTTTCCTCCCACTCAATTTGATTGGAAATTTTTTCAATTTGTGGCTTGGAATCATGCAAGAAAGGAGACAACTTGAATTTTAACCTGATTGTGCTCAAGACACCCTGAGGGTCATAATTCCACATAAAGTTGTATGGGAACTTGTACTCTTTCAACTTGATATTAATCTCATTTAAAGCTTCTCTATTATTGACAATGAATGGCCCAATTTGATTTTTGAGTTTAAATTGGGTCTTTTTCCTAGAGGCCATAAAATTTACTTCATCTGCATTCAATATTTTCCTTAAATATTCTAAAGAAAAAATTCTTGTAGTTACAAACCTTGGAAGTTTGTATGGGGCCAAAAGTGCACCATACACTCTGATCTCTGTATGATTCCTGTATAAGTACCAATCCCCAGTCTTAGAGTTCTTAGACAACTGGAAGATTCTTTTAGTTTCTTCATTAATTCTAGGAGTTTCTTTCTTAGTCAACAAATTTGTAGCTGGAATTATGAATAAGTCATTGAAATCTGCATATGGATATTCCCTGTTCTCTTCTCTCAAAATATATGTCCAAAACACAAGCGACAGGAGGTTCCCTTCTACATCTAATTTCTGCAACTCAATGGGAAACTTTTCTGTTTGATAATACAAGAAAAGATGTAGTAGATATGATGTGTATCTAAAAACTCCCTCATCTGGTAATTTAGTCAATTGGTAGTGCATGTTTTCTGCAATAAGCTTGGAAAAATTCAAGATTATGGATGGAGACTGACCATGAGTCAATGTGGAAAAAAAACCCAAAATGGCAGCATCAGTAAATTCATCACTGTTATATCCCAGTATAAATGACAGCATGGAAACAATCTGCCTTGTTTCCTTAGGAAAGTAAAATGTATCAAAGGAGAGGATTTACTTTAGGGACATTAATATGTGTAGGCAAAAAATTCTGAAATATGTTGAACTTGGCAGAAAAATCTAAGTCCAAGTACAGCTAGGTCAGATCTTCTATTGATAATGAAACTGAATTGGGGTCATGAGTCATTTGCAGCATGGAATTAATGGACTCAACATTGATATAGAACATTACTTCCTTATCTTTATTGATAATACACCTTTGATCAAGAAGATAATACAGTTGACACAGTCTGACAAAATCAAGGGCTTGATGAGTGAGAGGAACAACATATTTTGGCAGATTGGACTCCCAAATGTGTACATCACCTTTGTCTTTTTCTACAAACTTTCCAAAACACCAATTGTGGAATTCTAAGAGGTTGAATTCAACATAAGGATCAAAAATTATATAATCAATATCAAGCAAGGATCTACCTTCTTGAGAAGTAATGGGAGGTTGTATAGGTCTCACAATCTTAGTGGTTTCAGCTGTGATTACAGGAGTAGGTTTATCAATTTTTGAAGGTTCAGCCTGAGGTAAGTTACTTGAGAACTTTTTCTGGGATTTTGGTCCCCCAGACTTAGGAGTTACTTTTTTCTTAGTAATTTTGGATGAACAAAGCAAGATTAAACAATTTTCTAGATTCTTTTTGGGAAACAAGGGATAATTGAAAGGTTTGACTGGAAAATTCAGACTCTAAGTAGGGTAGTGAATGATAGCAAGGGTTTCTTATACACAGATGATATTTTAGATCAATTTCAGCAGTGAAAATGATCTTGGAATGGCTTAAAACCTGTTAAAATGGAAAATGCACATTCTGGAGAGATTTTGACAGGGTTTCCCTTGTATTTTGGAGATTTTTAGATTTCCTAAATGGGTAATTCAGATAATTCTCAGAAAATGGTAGTTCAATTGGTTTATTTTCCTCTGGAATTGAAATATTTTACAAGTTGGAATAATCGAAAAATACCTATGAAAGGTATAATTCGCGATCGCAAGGAGTTAATAGTCTGCAACAATCTTCAATTTATGTTGAATTTGTCTGACAGAGTTTGTGGAACTTCTCTGGAAGTGAATTTCAGATGAAATGACTCTTTATAAGTCAAATGGTTTGCAAAAGGCTCAACAATGGCATCGGGAGGCTTTCCAAAGGGCTCGTAATGTTTTGATATGGAAACTACGCAAACTACAAAACAAATAGTGAAAAAATAAGGCATAAAACCTTAAGTCATATCACATTTCAATCTCACTTATTGCAGGTTGGGCAGGAGTGGTTTTGATTTAGGATCAGGCGGTTTTTGTGTAGCATTGAGGTGGTTAGCTGTTTTTGACTTTTTTCACGCGTTCGAATGGGATTTGGATATGTCAGTAGCAGGTGGTATTGGGAAACAACTTATATCACGTAATTTTTTGGAAACATTGGTCGATCACTTCAATTGCGCGATATGGGATTGACACTGTAGGATTTGAATTTGATAAGAGAACGGTCAGGATTGAGTGTAAAGCTGCGAGATAATGATAGTGGGGCCAGGGCTTTGAATGCTGGCCGTAGATCTGATGAGTGATAGATCTACAGTCCTCGTTTAGCGCGATCAAGATGGTGGGGATGGGAACAATAAGTTATCAAGTTACATATGGGTCGTTGGATTAAAAATTTATTGAGGATCAGACGGCTATAATGCTACATGATAGGGAATGAAAGAGCATGGAGATAGGATTATCGCGTTTTATGAGGATCGTTGGATTGCAAAGGAATGATGACCGGATGGTTTTCATAGAACGCAATGGGAAAAGATAGGGGGCTAGGAATTATTCACTACTTTCGATGAGAACAGTAGGATTAATGGGGTATTGGAGATCAGATGGTCGATATTGAATCCAATAGGGTGAAGGGATTTGTTAAAATTTATGTATAAACAGATTTATACATAGAATAAACTAGTCGAGAAGGGTGTATAAGGGACTTTAAACCAAGGTTAATAATGGTAGTAAAGGGATATGTGTCAGGGAATATGTATAGGGTTATAGTTTTAACCTTGGGTTTAAGGGAGTCGGGAAAGGGAAATATAAACAAAGGGATGGGTTTTAGTATGAAGTTTAGTTTAAACGAAACTTCGATATTTTTTGTTTTAAACATATATAAAGTATGTTTAAAGATTTTTTTGAATAATTTTATTATACAATTAATTAAATCAAGTTTATTTAACAACCATAGAGGGTGGGATATTTATATAATGATATATTTAGCCAAAGGGGGTGTAATGTGGGTTTTATTTACACATGTGGGGATTATTAACTTTGGCTAAAGTTATATTAATGGGTTTTTGGGGTTTATTAATATAAAAGGGAATTATACTAATATGAAAAGATTATTTCTTAGGGATTTATTAAATAAGTTAAAGTTAATATGATAAGGGAAAATGGAAACTCAAAATACATTAATATAACTAAGAAAGTGAAGATTAAAAGCAAGTCTACATTGTAATAACTTCATCACTTAAACTTAGGATCAAATGTGTTTTTGAGGGTTTTATGATTTCAAATGATGTGGGAAGTTAATAAAATGAGAATTAGAGTATCTTTAAGTAAAAATGAGGTTTTTACTTAGGTTTTCATGGAAATGAATGCATGAATGGAAAATGATGTGATTTTAGGGATTAATGTAGACATTTAACACTTTCAACTGATTAGCCATAGAGCCTTGGGTCTGGTCCCAACAGAAGTCAAGGAAATGCCTTGAGCCTTTCTGACTGATAGTTTAGAATGATAAATGGCTATGGGGGAGGGAAGTTAGTTATTTGCAGCCCTGGTGAATAATATTTACATTGATGCTTCTCACCTTCTTCTACCTACCCAAATTAACATGCTAACATTTTTTCTTCCATTTTTGATTAGGTGCATTTGAGCTAGCAACCATTACATCATTTATTCTTTCAAAAAGCAATAAAAAAATCTAATTCTACACTTATTTCAAATAGGAATCCAGATTAAACTTCTGGATTCACTTATTCTCTACCTAACTACTGAATTTTCATGATTAAACTGTATGACAATTCTTTATTCTCTATCTACAACAAGTGAAATTGAAACATGACTAGTCAAGATTAAACTGTTTAACTCATCATGGATTATGGCATTTATTGACACTCTGCCATAATCAACTGCAAAAAGTAGTGGCACTTATACTTGCACACTTTCATGTTTTATTCATCTTTTTCTGTTGGGGTCTATTATTTTTTCTAAGTCCTTTGATTGTTCTTTTAGGACTTTTTACCCTCTTTTTGAATTTTTTTACTTTTATTTTTATTTTTTTATTTTTTTTTACAAAATATGGGAAAACAACTTGCGGAAAGAAAATATTGTACATATTTACAAGATTACCATCAGTCAATTCAAAATTATGAATCATATATTTATAGGTCACTAACACAACTTATTACCTGATAACTTGCCAAAATATATGAGCATGAGAATTTTTGCATTGGAGTATTTAAGACAAATTCTCAATTCTGACTCTATTAACTTCTTAGCTGCCAGGAAAAGGACTCAATTCAAGCTAAATATTCAAATTGTCCCTTTCATCATAAACAACAGAGAGGCATAAAAAGAAATCACAAAGAGACTAGCAGAGTATAAATTTCAAGAAATTTGTCCATGGAACTATGATCCTCAAGGGATCCTGAGCAATTTAAGGGTAAAATGTAAACTAAAACCCTTCATACATGAGATTAAACCAGAGATTGAGAATTTTTCCAATCAAGAAGAATGGGTGGAGAACACACTGATAGATACAACTACTAATATAGAGACAACAGGAAAAATGGATACAACAAAAGCCCTTGAAGTTGTAAAGCAGCCAGAAATATCAACAAAAAGAGGCAGAGAAGAAGGAGCATGCATAGCAGAAACAACTTAAGAAACTAGATTCAAACTAATTTATAATAAAAGGCTTAAGTTCAATTCAGTTGGGAAAGAAAAGGTAATTGATATTGAAGATACAAATGAGCCAGAGGTAAATAATGATGAACCTACAGTGATAGTCAATGAAACTCTTGCAAAGATTGAAAAATAGAAAACAACAGGTAAAAATGATACTCAAATGATTGAAAAGCCACAGAATATGGAGGCCTCTTCCTCACAAACAGCTGAGGAAAAGGATTTAGATATTAAAGATAAATATATGCAAATAAAACAGAAGAATGAGGAGATCAAGACTGAGATATATTCTCAATTCCTCAAGAAAAAACCAAGGAATCAAAATAGGCTACTAACAACCTTTGATTATTCTACAAACAAGATGATTATGTCATTTTTGCAACCAACTACTTTAGCACCAAAGAGAGTGGAAAATTATAAAAACATGGAGTTTGAGGTAGACACTGAAAATGTTCATGAGCTAGACCAAATTGAATTTCATAGACATAGATCTGAAATGTTATATTCAACAGTGGTGCAAAGGCAATGAGTGCTACCAAGTTGCATAATACTATTATTAATATGCAGGATCAAATGAAGTTAGACAAGGGATATTTGTATGCAAAGGACCTAAGCATTAAATCCTTAGAGGATTTAGTTTTACAGGTGGGATATGATCCCTCAAATATTCAAGTAGCAGAATTGTTGGTTAAGAAAAAAATGATGATATTGCAGCTTTGAGGAAACAGCTTAAGCTTCCTCAAAGTGAGCATCCACAAACTAAAGAAATCCTTCAAGATCAAACTGAAAAAGAAGAGATGATGAAGCTCATCCTTAAATTAACTGCTTAGATCAAAGAAATGGAATCCCAAATGGACCAGCTAGTCCAAGAGAAGGAAACTGTGAAAGAACCTGACACTCATGTCATTCCTTCAGTTATACCAGTGTTGACGGGAAAATTTGTCCGGCCAACAGTAGGGGATCTCCCCGGTAGAAAGTCCCAATTAGACTTTGAACCGTTTGGAATAGGGATCCCGTCCGGGGTGTGGGTCCGGCTACCGCTTAAATGACTTTCTCTTCGGTCTTGAAGAACCTGAATGAATCTGCAGACATAGACTTTATTCACATGATACAGAATACATGACTGATGTATCAACTGATATATGACACTGCGCGTAGCAAGGTAATGAAAAAAAATGCATACACCCAGGAAGTGTCGTTAGCAACACATCTATGGGGAAATGCATGCAAGGTAATCAGACCACCAAAGAAACAGTTCTTTGTGGCAAGAATATCCCTTAACTTTCCGAAAGATGCAACGAAATGCTAATAAAATAGTTCATTAACATTCATTGTGAGAACAAATGGTAAACTTGAGCATCATCAAACACAATCACAGATAGCTATGGAGCATGAATGATACTATTAAGAACACAGCTTCATTAATCATACGATATTCTGAAACTATAAGCAAAATACACACAGTATTGTCACAGCTAAACACATCATCCAACAAAGGGGTTTTAACAAGTATCTGTATTACATATGAGCAAGAGTATGATCCTTCAATTACAATGCAATATTGCTCTTCAGTCCACAAAAGAGAAGCCATTAACTATGTGCCCCGCAGGGGTATTTATAGATTCAAGAAACGCCCTTTAGGCTTTCCGACGCTTCGACTTCCCGACGGTTCAGCTTCCCTACGACCTTGGACGAACATGCGACCTGCGACCTGCGGAAGTAATTGCGACTTGCGACCTAGGTGCAGGTGTGACCTGCGACTCCGGTGTATGCGTGACCTGCGACCTGGGGACGGTCGCGACCTGCGACCAAAAGAACTTAGCTATGGAGGTGGTCGTGCGATTGAGAGGTCTGGAGCGTCAATTTTCTTCCCCTTGAGGAAATATCACCAGGTCTGGTAATTCGCTGCTATAGGGGAGACTAGAGGGGTTTCCTCTTTTAATCGATGCATACATTCCAGGGCATTCGGTATTAGAGTCTCCTTCTTCTGGGAGATCTGGATTGAGAGGGAGGCAAGCTTGGTATAGATTTGTACTGGAGTGACAAGCAACCGGTTTAGGTTCTCTTGTGAGGCCTCAAATTCTGGTGCGGCAGCAGCTTGTCTCACGGGTTGCAGAAAAGACTGAATTTCCTGATCTACTTGCTCCCAGTCTTTAGTTTCGTCCAGTGCCCCTAACGACGGAATGTGATGAATAGCGTTCATGGAGTCTATACCACTGATCAGGTGATTATATGCAGACATCACTTTGTCCAAATCTTTGGCCAGCTTGTCTTTGGACTGCATCTTCATCCGGATTTGTACTTTGGCGTCTTGTGTGTGACTCCAATCCTTCCTAGGCACATTTTCGGGAGCTTGATGGTACTGCGCTGTCCAGTTTATCATTCTGTCCAAAGCTACCGAGGCCTCCTTGAGCTGCTCATGCTTCTCTTTCGTTTCCGCTCGTGCCTCTGCCAATGGGGCCACTGTTTGTTTTAGGGTGAGCATTTCTCTATATACTTGCCTCATGGTCATTTCCAATACATCACATTCTTTCATGACTGCCAGTGGGACCTCATTGACTTGGGAAGGCTTACTTTGGAGCTGTCGCACTTCACTCTCCAGTACTGATCTCTCCTGTTCCGCTGCTTTTAGCCTGTTTTGTAGGGAAATAATCTCCCTGCTCATTCTAGTGACATTCTCCTCCGTGGCCGCGGCAAAAGCGGTACCTGCTGATGCTATCATTACAGGGTTAGTCCTTGTATCCAAGACTATGTCCTTTTCAGTGGCGACCGTAGATATGGCGGGATGGCTTTGCGCCAAGGATTTTCTTTTCTCTTGCCGTATTTTGAAGGAGAATTGGTCAAATGTCAATCTAGTCAGGTCGAAGACCTCTTCTTCTTGTTCCCCGGGAAAATCGTCACCAGAGAGGATACTTCTCGTGCCACTCAGAGGAATCTCCAGGGGAGATATGTCGATGTCCTCTATTAGCTCATCCTCCTCATCCTGTCTTTGTCCTTTTCCTTCCTCCTGTTGCCGACGCTCGGCTTCCGCCTTGTCATGTTCCTCCTTTTTCTTGCGTTCTGTCTCTGCCTCTGCTTCTCTTTCAGCTTTTCTTTTGCGCTCTGCTGCGGCAGCTTGGTCCGCCTTCTTTTGACATTCGGCTTTGTCAAGTTCTTCCTTAAGTGCTTGTTCTGCCGCCGCCTGTGCTTCCTTTTCCTGTCTTTCCTTTTCCTCGGCCTCTTTCCTTTTCCACTCCGTCTTTGCATCTCTTCTACGTTTCTCTTCATCCTCCTTCATTTTCTTTTCCTCTTCCTTCTTGGCTTGGGCCTCTGCTCCTCTTAGCTGATCCGAGGTGTCAGGCCCTGTACTAGTCTGGGTTTTCTTATCCCGAGAGGAAGAAGAGCCTCCTAGTTTATGGCTCTTGTCTTCTAAATTTTGGTGATCCTCTTCTTCTCGGTCAGAGTCAATCCCCGGAGCTAGTGGCCTGTCAGAGTTGTACCAGTTTCTTTTCTCGTCCTCCGCCGGGCGTTTGACATGCTGATAGCTCCATTTAAACTTGGCCCTCTTACAGTGCTCAGGAACTATCTTGACCGGGTCATATGTTCGGTACTCCAGATTTCTAAAGTGATAACCTTTTATCTCTTCCTCTTCAGCCCCTACTTCTCTGAAGTCCTTGACTGTATAAGTGCCGATGGTGAGGGGTAGAGCAGGCCAAGGTTTCTTCTTTCCTTTGGAAAGGACACTGGAGAAACCCGAGGTCATCTAGAAACATACCTCCTGCATAAGCACCTTATCGGTAATAAACCTAGGCAGAGCATGTGGTGCTTTGAATGTGCCAAATACTCGGATGATTGTATATTCAGCGAACGGAAACCAGTGCGCCACCTGACCTAGTGTCTCCATCGCTCGCCAAGACATGCAGGGGGTGTCTTGACCAAATAGCTTCCGGTAAAGGGCGGGAATGAATATCTGAGAGATTTTCTCAATATCTGAATTGTACCTGGATTCCCAGAATACCTTGGTCTGCAAATGGATTGCTTGGGTCTGTGCGGAGTCGTAGTTATGTGGCCATCCCTCAAAATGCAGCCGGGCACAGACAACATCTAGTAGATACGAAGCCATATAGAACTCTGACGGCGTTCCTTCATCTGGGGCTAAAGCCGAAGCCAAATTTGTTTGCATTGAGCCCATTAACATACCGTCCCAGTTGAAACGAGTGCCGTGCACCGTTACATACTCCATTATAGTTTCCCATGCGCCGTTGAAGGTGGTGGCGTCCGGACGTCCATACAATCTGCAAAGCATGGCGGCCACTAATTTATACACTTTCCTCAGACCGGCCACCGGGTACTCCTGGTATTTCTTGACCTTAAATTTGTCCGGTTCCGCCCACCATTTCCTGATTGTATCAACCACAGGTACTTCATGGGCAGAAGCCCATCTCGGGGTAAAGTTTTCCTCTGGTTGGGGCAGCGAGTAGTAGACCTTGGCGTCTGAGCCCTCCAATGTCGCGAAAGCTTTACCTTTGCTATCTCGGATCACGAACCTCTTGGGATCCGTTTTCTGTATGATCCAGTCTAATATTTCTGGGCACAGGAAGATGGCTGGATGTGCCCCTGCTAGATGTAACTTGGATTTTTTGACCTTTAGGTATATTTCCCGGTCCGGGAGATCTTCTGGAAACTCAGCTTCTGTTATAGTGAACTCGTGGTATACTTCATACCATCTCAGGCTGTCCCCTTTTGCGAAGGTGCAAAGGGTATCTCTGTATATTGGTGGAGGAGATGTTTGCGCGTCTGTGTCTGATTCTTCTTCCACCACCTGCTTGCCTTTCTTTCGGGACACTGGGGGTGCCATGTCGCTAGAGTCAGAGAGGACTGGTATCGTGCTTGTTCCAAATTCACCTGTTGCATTCAGGAAAGAATCCCAGGATGAGAAGGACATGATGACAAAGAGCTAAATACAGTCTATACATGCAGAGTTTAATTAACTGTTCTCCTGGGGTCTCAGGGTCACTGATTTAAAAGAAGAACTCATATGCGACCTCGCGACCTCGCGACCAGGTCGCAGGGTCGCAGGGTCGCTAACTTTTAAAACAGACGATTGCGCGACTTTGCAACCTTGCGACTAGGTCGCTGGGTCGCAGGTCGCGCAAGGGCCTGCCGGGGTTTTCGAACGCGCGAAGCTTTGGGGTTGATTTCTTTCCTAACGGGAAGCATACAAGGCTGGAAGGGGTCCAGGCTGAGGATAGGATGAAGCCATGAGGGGCTGGACAGGAAAATATGACCCTGGGGTTTATGGTGATAACAGGAGAACAAAAAATCATAAAAAACTCAACAGAAAAACCCCACAGCCTCCCCAGCAGGTATTTAAGACAATGGGGAGGCCAGATTCGGGCAAGAAATGCTCATGAAGGAAACACAGAGAGGAAATAGAAACTTACCCGGGAGAAAACGCGCCAGTCGACCTGTCAGAGCAATTTCTAAATTTTCGCTGCAAGTGACAAATGCGACCTAGCGACCTGCCCTTTTAAAAAAGGGTCGCACGTGTGAGCACTTAATGAGGTCGCAAGTTGGTATAGTGCGACCTTTCGACCTGGCGACCCTAAGGTCGCTAGGTCGCAAGGTCGCTGAGTCGCAAATTTATTTAATTACTCCTCCTTGCGACCTTGCGACCTAGCGACCTTAAGGTCGCAGGGTCGCACAGGTCGCAGGGGTCGCAACCCTTTCATTCCGAACCATGCGACCTTGGGACCTGGCGACCTTAGGGTCGCGGGGTCGCACAGGTCGCAGGGGTCGCAATTGTTTTAAAGTATGGATTTGCGACTTAGCGACTTGCCCTTCAAAACTTCCCTTAGCTTTTTTCCTTTTAGTTTCAAAGGGGCTCCAAAAATTTTGAAGTGTGTGTTGTTATTTTTTGTATTTTTGGAGGGTGTTGTAGGGGCTACAACAACCAGTAATCACCATAGCAGTGGCTTCCATAATAGGAGAAAAACTAGCACCAACAGAACCACTGGAAACTACAATTCCAGTGAGTTCAACTACTACTTCAAACACAGATTCTTCTACAACATAGGCTCAAAAAATAGATGGAGTAGGTCAGATTGTAAAATCTATGGAGGAATTGTCTTGAAAACTGATGAAATCAACAGCCTAAAGAATATGATTGATAATCTTGAAGCTAAAAATAAGTTAGCTCTAATAAATGCTAAAACCCATGAACAGAAGGCAATTAGACTTGGAGAACAAATCAAGGGCTTACAAAAGGAGCTAACTTTCACTGAGTAAATTTCATTTGTAAAAAATCATCTATGGACAAACATAATTGAAGCGATTCACACTCAATGGCCTTCAATTCAGGTTATATATGAGTAGAGAGACTTATTATTAGCAGCTCAGGTGGAGATTCAAAAGACCAAGAATGAGTTAATTGATAAGCCATCTCAGGCTTTAAAACTCATCACATTCTTGAACAGCAAGAACAGAGCAGAATTGGAATAATTACAGGCATTGAACAGAATAGAAACCATTTTACAAATTAAAAAGGTGGTAACCGAGAAAAATTTGATGAACTACCTGGAAGAGAAATGTGAATCAATGAACAATGCCATAACAAAGTTTATGGTAAAATACACAAACTTAAGATAGATGAGCTTGCCAGACATCCATGTTTTTAATGAAGAACTGATGCCCTAGAAGGATTATGATAAAAATATCAGGGAATTTTCCAAGGAGCAACTCAGCAAACCATTTCCACAAGGCACTCCCACAGGAAAAGTCCTCCTTCAGCATTTTGAAGATTTGTTCTTTCTAAAACATGAGATTAAACATATCTTTGTGTTCAAGCCCACTTTTGCTAAATACACGGAGGCTGATGAGAATTTTAGAAAGCTAAAGAATGTAAAAATTCCCAATGAAGAATAGTGGCAAACATTTACAAATTTAATGTAACAATGAGAGGTAAAACAGTGAAAAAAATTACCTTGAAAAACAGTAAAAAATAAACAGTGAAATAAAAGGACAGTCTACTAATTTTTACTGCAAAAAAGATATATTTTTACAGCAGTAAATAGTGGAAATATCAGTCAAAAGTGTATCTGTGTTAAAGATCAGTGTTAAACAGTATCAGATGAAAGAGTATCAGCTAAGGCAACTCAAATGAAGATATTATCTAGCATCCAGCAAAGCAGGAAAACTAATCACTCAAAAGCTCCTTGTTAGATAAAGTAGTTCTATTTATTTTGGATAAGAGGACAGCTTGCTGATTTGTTAAGCAGCTATCTCTCTTATTTTGTAAAGATATTTTCTATTTCCTAAACATATTCCTAGATTTCTCCTAGGATATTTGTAAGTACATTTTTTATAAATACTTCTACATTAGAAGTATTCAGTGTGGAATAAAATTGCTGAACTTACTATAGACTTTTTACTAAACATTGGAGGCTATTGTGTGTTGATTTCGAAGTAGCGGGCTGGACAAAGCTAAACTGGCATCATAATTCAGGATCCCTGTGATAAGCTGATGAGTGAAGTACTCCCTTCTTGTCATTGTTTTCTTTTCTGAGTTTCATGCAATTCATTATATGTTTGTTCTATCTGAATGTGCAACTAGGAATATTACTACAAGTTAGTCTAGTGCTCCCTGTTTTTAACTAGTTACCATTTTAATTTTTTTTGCTGATTTCTAGTGTTAGGAATCCTTGATTTCTTCTACTCTCGTTTGAATCCTGCCTCCTTACATTTTCCGGATCAAAGGCTCCTTAAGTGCCCTTTATCTCGATCATACCATTTCACCAAAAAACACTTTTCCAAATCTCTGAGGGTTATCTATCTTGCCCTGAATACATTTGTACCTTTTTGGCCTTGACTTCTAATGCTGCTAGCTAGATTTAGAGTCCATATCCCAATGGAAAAGTTGATTTCTCTCTAGTTTACCTCTAAGTGATTTTTTCCCACCAAAACCTTTAAAAATAAAACCAATTGTTCTATCATAACTAGCCTAAAAACATAAATAAAATAAAAAATATAAATCTTAAAGAGAGATCCCTCTCTGAATTCTAGGAAGGTTAGATCCTAGAATTTGAAGTAGGTTTGTGGTTACCTTGGACTATTTCTCTTAAACCTATAGAAATTACTGAGTGATAACAAAGAGAAGGGAGATGATGTATGTTATTAGGAGTCAAGATTTTGAACCATTTTTTGGCTTCTCCTCCTAATATTTGTGCAAACATCCTTATTTTAACGGTTTCCTCTTCTAATTCCATGTAATCAAAGGCATCATTTATCCTATATACATTGTTAGGTCCCTATATTACTAGTATAGTCCCTTATTGTTGTTAGTGTAACCCCCTTATTGTTATTATTGTACCCCTGTAACCCCCATATTGTTATTATTGTGCCCTTAAAATATTATTGTTAGGTCGGCTAGGATTACATTGTGGACCACTAGGATTACATTATGGTCCCATGGACTCCTATATATAGAAAGGAGGTTTTGTAATTTGTATCATCCAAGAATTGTTCATTCATGTAATGTATTGGAGGTTGCCCCCTCGAAGTGGCTTATTTCTAAGGCATTGATATCTCTTTTCTTCTATTTTTGGAGCTGGTTTCACAACATTTGGTATCAGAGCTTTGGATTCTAGGGTTTCATTGCTCCAAATAAATCATCGTGGAATTTTTGCTATAACGTTTTTTCTACGAAGTTTAAGAAGCTGAAGTTTTTAGGGTACGAATCCAAAATCCTGAGGAACATCGTCAAAACATTTCAGATCTTGATTCCTAATATTTTTGGAGATATGATCTATGGAAGTTAGGTCTTTTTTCAGGCTCCTCAATTTAATCTAAACAGGTCATCATGGAATTTTCGCTATAAATTTTTTCTACGAAGGTTCAAAATCTGAAATTCTTAGGGCATGAAGAGGAAATCCTGAGGAAACTCTTCGCACAATTTCAGAGCTTGGTTTGCAATATTTTCGGAGATATGATCTGTGGAAGGTAGTTCTTTTTCAGGCTCTTGAATTTCATCTGAAAGAGGTGATCGTGGGAAAATATTTATAACTCTGTCTCTAAGCATCGGATTGGAGTGTCGTGAAAAGTGGTCACAAGTACACGGACTATAGTTTCTTTTCTATCAATTTTAGAGCTAAAAGATGAAACAATGACATGTGGCAAGTCGTACAAGTTCGCTATACTGAAACAGTCCATAATTAGGTCACTGTGGGAGATTGGAAATAACTTTTCCTTGGAGAATCCAAATCAAGTTAGACGTGTGGCACTCGAAATATAATTCAGAAGGCTACCTTAGTGCCCAATTTCATATATTGAAGAGCCACAATCACAAAGATAATCCAATTTCAATTAGATCTCCTCAAAAGCAAGAAAAAGGTGTGTATTTGTTTTACGAATTGCATAAGTCTTGTTTGAGGAATCAATTTGAATTGATTCCAAGGGCAGATTGTAGAATATATATCAATATTGGGTTTAAAAAAAAGCCCTGTAACAATAATTCAACACCCATTAAGCCTTCAGAAGGCTCTACTATGACTCATGAAGATGAAGAATTGCAACATGATCTATCAAAATTACAAGAGCAAGCGCACCAAATTTCACTCTCGCAAAGAGCAAAAAAAAATGAAATGGATGTTTTGAAGAAAGGCATGGAAGCGAAGATGGATGGTTTGAAGAATAATATGGATGGTTTGAAGAAAGGCGTGGAATCTAATATAGATGGCATGGCATCTAAGATGGATGACATGGAAGCTAATATCGATGAAAAAATGAAAGATAATATGGAAAACATGAAGAATGATCTAAAAGCAGACATGGAAGGTTTGACAAAGTTGATACAAGAAATGTTTCGTAATGGTGAAAATATAGTAGAGGAAACTTATGATGAGAAAAAAATAAATGTTAATCGTGACTTCATAAACTCTAATGTTGGCGGGAAGAACCACCATATTCCAAAAATGGATATAAGGAAGTTTGATGGAAAGGATCCTGTAACATGGATACTACAGATGGAGAAATATTTTGATCTCCATAATATGCAAAACACACAAAAGGTATGCATTTAAACTTTACATTTGGAACAAAATACATTTGTATGGTATCAATGTCTTTGCTCGCGTAAAACAAATTGTCACTTGGTCAATTTTTACGGAGGAAATGATAGCACATTATGAGGATACAAAGAGAAACACCTTCTTTAGCCAATTGATAAATCTCAAACAAAAGGGTTTAGTGGGGGAGCACATTGAGGACTTCCAAAAATTGAATATAAGGGTAACTGATATTCCATAGGAACATAGGATTGATCTCTTCATAGGTACTTTAAAGGATAGCATCCAACATGAAGTTTGCATCTTAGAACCTGATTCATTGGAGAAGGCATTCAGGTTGGTAAGAAAAAATGAATGTAAAATTATGGCGACAAGGAAGCCTACCACTCACTTCTATAAAGAAGGAAGTGTTGCTACACCTATATTTCCACAACCTACAAGGTTGACACCACAAAAATTGGAAGAAAAAAGAGCAAAAGGGCTTCGTTATAGTTGTGATATAAAATATACTAAAGGTCACAAGTGTGCTGAGAAGAAATTATTTTACATATATTGTGAAGAGGAAGAAGAAAATGAACAAGAAGAGGATATACACCAGGAACCAGCCCTAGAAGAGGAAGAAATGAGTCCGACCATATCGTGTAATGCATTGGTAGGAATTACCACTCCTCAAACTCTCAAGATAGAAGGACATATCAAGAAGAAAAAGTTAATAGTGTTGTTTGATTCAGGTAGCACCCATAATTTTATTCATTGTATGGTAGCCAAGGAATTGAATTGTTTCCTATACCCAACACCAGAATGTCAAGTGATGGTTGCAAATGGAGGAACTATAAATTGCTCTGGAAAATGCCATAATATCAAGCTAACCATGGGGGAATATGTATTTAATATTCCAATGCTTTCCATTCCTATCAGAGGTGCTGATGTTGTACTAGGAGTACAATGGTTACAATCTTTGGGGACGGTAGCTTTTAATTTTCAAGAACTTTTCTTGAATTTTTTTTCAGAAGGAAAGGAAGTCGAATTATGGGGTATTGCAGGGAAGGCAGGAAAGATAATAAGTTCTAATTTCATGACAAATATTCTAAAGAAAGAACAACGAGGCGTAATTGCGCAACTATGCTCACTAGAAGTTCCAACATCAAAATCATCTATTTCTGCAGATCTCCAACAAGTCTTGGACAATCATTCCAAGGTGTTTGAAACTCCCAAAGGACTCCCACCTATTCGTGATCATGATCATGCTATTCATTTGATTCCAGGAAGTGTTCCTCCAAACATCAGGCCTTATAGATATCCTTATGTCCAAAAGAGCAAATTTGAATGTATGATTGCAGAAATGTTAGAGGCGGGTATAATTCAACCTAGTCAAAGTTCTTTCTCTGCTCCTGTAGTATTGATACACAAGAAGGATGGATCATGGCGCATGTGTTCGGATTATAGGGAGCTCAATAAACTCACCATTAAAGATAAATTTCCCATTCCTGTGATTGATGAATTATTGGATGAATTACATGGAGCAATTTATTTTACCAAGTTGGATCTTCGTTCAAGATATCATCAAATTAGAATGAAGACTGAAGATATTCCAAAAACGACATTTCGAACTCATGAGGGTCATTATGAATTTTTGGTCATGCCTTTTGGCCTTACCAATGCACCTTCTACATTTCAAGGGTTGATGAATTCCATTTTCAAACCCTTCCTTAGAAAATTTGTGCTAGTATTTTTTGATGATATACTAATCTACAGTAGGTCTTGAAAGGATCATGTTGAACATGTTGATAGGGTGCTCAAACTATTGCAGGAGAAACAATTATATGCAAAAAAATCCAAATGTTTCTTTGGAGTACAAGAGGTGGAATATTTGGGTCATGTTGTATCTCACGAGGGTGTTAAAGTAGACCCTAACAAAATTAAAGCCATTAAGGAATGGAAAGTCCCCACAACCATAAAGAAGTTGCGAGGATTTCTCGGGTTAACGGGGTATTATCGCAAGTTTGTTAAGAATTATGGGAGAATAGCAGCACCTCTAACAACATTATTGAAGAAAGATGCATTTTCATGGACTCCTGAAGCAACTAAGGCCTTTGAACATCTTAAAGAGGCAATGTTCCTAGCGCAGGTCTTAGCTACGCCAGACTTCACAAAAACCTTTATTGTGGAATGTGATGCCTCAAGAAATGGAATTGGTGTTTTTTTAATGTAGGAAGGAAGACCCATTTCTTTTAAAAGTCATCCAATCAAAGGAAAGTATTTACAAAATCCTATTTATGAGAAGGAAATGTTAGCAATACTACATGCACTAAAGAAATGGTGAACTTACCTAATGGGAAGACACTTCAAGGTAAAAATGGATCATGATAGTCTTAAAAAATTTTTGCAACAAATACTATCTTCACAAGAGCAGCAAAAATGGGTCACAAAGATGTTGGGTTATGAATTTGAAATAATCCACAAAAAAGGGAAGCTTAATGTTGTTGCAAATGCACTCTCAAGAAAGAATGAAGAGGTGGAAGCATTTCTTTGTGCCATTTCTATTATCCAACCAGATTGGATAACTGAAGCAAGAGATGAATGGAAGAAGGAAAAACAAGTATGGACACTCATTCAAAATTTGCAGCAAGATCCTAGTACATCTGATACATTTAGTTGGAAAAATGATTCTTTATGGTATAAAGATCGCTTATATCTTTGTAAGAATTCCCAACTAAAACAAAAGATTCTTTCAGAATTGAACACTTCTCCTTTAGGAGGACACTCAGGATTTTTAAAAACTTACCACAGGGTGAAGAAAGAATTTTTTTGGGATGGCCTTAAATCTAATATTCAAAAGTTTGTGGCAGAATGTTTGGTTTTCCAGCAGAATAAAGTGAGACAATTAAGACCACGGGACTTCTACAACCTTTATCCATTCCAAGTCAATGTTGGGAGGAGATTTCAATGGATTTTATCACAGGTTTACCTAAGTTCGAAGGAAAGAGTGTCATCATGGTTGTAGTTGATAGACTTACCAAGTATGCACACTTTTGTGCATTATCTCATCCATTTAAAGCAAGTACAGTTGCTACTACATTTATGGACACAATTCAAAAGCTACATGGAAACCCAAGGGTTATTGTGAGCAACAAAGATCCCATTTTTACTGGAAAATTTTGGACGGAGTTATTTTCTTGTTTGGGTACACAATTAGCTCATATCTCATCTTATCATCCTCATTCTGATGGTCAAAATGAGATAGTAAATAAATGTTTGGAAGGATATCTTCATTGTTTTGTCTCTGATAAACAAACACAATGGGTCAAGTGGTTACCTCTCGCTAAATGATGGTATAACACTTCCTTCCATAATGCATCAAAAATGACCCCATTTATGGAACTTTATGGATATCATCCACCATCCATCACCTCATCTTTAAGAGAAAATTCGAAGGTTCAAGCAGTGGAAGATCACATTGAGCATCAACAAGAAGTTCTCCAACTTTGAAAGGATAACCTGAATTTGGCACAAAATCGAATGAAACAATAGGCAAATCAACATCGCAGTGAGAGAAGTTTTGATGTAGGAGACTGGGTATTTTTACGGCTACAACCATACAAACAAATGTCCCTCAAGCAAGCTAACAAGGATAATAAATTATCACCAAAGTACTATGGTCCTTACAAGGTGTTGCAAAATATTGGTACTATGGCATACAAATTGGAGCTTCCTGCTTCTTCACGAGTGCATCCAGTTTTCCATGTTTCATGCTTAAAGAAGGTTATAGGTGAAAATCTTCCAGTTCAAACAATATTGCCAGAACTTGATGAGGAAGGAAAAATCATATTTGAACCTGAAATGGTCATGGAAACAAGAACTCGACAGCTACGTAATCGATCAATTTTAGAGTATCTCATCAAGTGGAAGAACTTACCCACTGAAGATTCTACATGTGAGGATGAGAATTTTATACAGAAGCACCTAGAGCTACTCAAGCATTGAGGACAACACTTTTTTGAAGGAGGTGGGCATGTTATTGTTGTTAGTGTAACCCCCTTATCGTTATTATTTTACCCCTGTAACCCCCATATTGCTATTATTGTGCCCTTAAATTATTATTGTTAGGTCGTCTAGGATTACATTGTGGCCCACTAGGATTATATTATGGTCCCATGGACTCCTATATATAGAAAGGAGGTTTTGTAATTTGTATCATCCAAGAATTGTTCATTCATGTAATGTATTGGAGGTTACCCCCTCGAAGTGGCTTATTTCTAAGGTGTTGATATCTCTTTTCTTCTATTTTTGGAGCTAGTTTCACAACATACATGATGTTGGGCAGTGATGGATTCAGCTTTGGTAAAGTGAGGGATTTTGGATTGGTACTCATTTGGAAAAGGTAACAAAGGTTGTGGCAGTGCCAGGGGGGCATACCATGCTTACATGATGGGAGTGAATGGGATCCAAGGAGGATTTACAAGGGGGGGGTTTGTGAGAGGAAGTGGAGTGGTTTGAACAGTGGATGTTTGCATGGGAGTGGTAGAGGTACTTAGACCAACAAACTGATTTTGAGCAGACTTGGGATTAAAAAATCCAAAGTGATGGAGAAGTTGAAAGTCAAGAGGAGTGGAAGGAGATGCTTCTCTACTGGAACTCTGCTGCAAATATATGGGCTCAAGGTCAGTTTGGTCAATCCCACATTGTGACTTGGTTATAAAAAGGTTTATTGTATGGTGCAAGTCAAACTAGGGGTCTTGCAAGGTTGTAAGATGTTCAGGGATAGAGCTTACTCTATGAATGGTCCTAACAGTAGTTGAGTTCTCAGTTTTATAAGTTTTCCACAAAATATTTTCTGGGTCGCCAACAATGGTGGGAGGGTTTGGGTCTGGGTGAGATCTGGTATTGAGCCTTTGTGAAGCCAGATTTCAAGCCCAAGGTATAGAGAGGTTGAAATTTTATGACTGTTTTTGAAAGGCTTCCCTCTCTTAATGTTTGCTAAAATCACACAGTGTGTGACTAGGCCTCTAAACTTCTCAGGGATGATTTGACACAATCCTAAAGAATTCTATGAACACTATTAAAGTTAGAAGGCCTACTGGAGGCTTGTGGAATCACCAGGTGGATGTTTTTTGCTATTTTAAGGATATGTGTTTATGGTCCACCACCAATAACTGACAAAAAACCAATCTAGGGATGTTTTGGGGTTTTCTAAGTTTCTTTATGTATCCCTAAGGTTTCTATGAGTGTCCTAAATTTGAGTCATAATTTTTATAGGATGGTGAAACAACCAGATTCTACTCTTTGGCTAACAGTTTGAGTCTCTTTATGATTTGATAAGGGTTTCTAAAGTTCCAAGGAGTATTTGGATTGTAAATAACTTAGAAATCTCTCACATTCACTTCCATTTATGTTAGGCAGTGAGTTGGTGATAAATCAATAGATACTGTGTGATAAGGGCTTCTGAACTCTCTAAGGATGCATAAGCTTATTATTTACTTAGAAGGTCCCAACGTGATCGCCATTATGTTAGGTTCTCGTGATTTGTTAGATTGGTGAGATCAAATGCACATGGTAACATCAGACCAGTCTTTGGAGTCCTAGGACCTAGCCTTCCTAGAATCAGAGAGGGCTCTCTCTATTTGTGCAAAGGATGTGAACTTGTTTGCTTTTACGTTTTTGATTTTAGGCTAGTTCTTAAGTGTAGGGTTTGTTTTTTTTGTTTTGGTTGGGTAAGATGTTCAAGTAGAATAGATAGAGTGAGTAAACCTTAAATTCATTGGGCTATGGAGTCAATAAAAGTCATGGAAAGCTTCAACAATAAATTAGGGTGGATCACAGGGAAAATCTAGCACGGTGAGATGGATTTTCAAGGTTTTTGTGAAATGAAATGAACATCAAGTTTGTGAATCAAAGTAGGGAAAAGGGAAATTAAGAATCCTTTGTCATATACTTAAAAAATAAGGGAATTCAACACCATTTAACATAGAGAAGTAATTAATAGATAGGGCACACCAATAACTCTTTGATTCAACCTAAGCAAATGAGAATTTTAGACAAACAATCCAAAGAAATATAGAAGGCGAGAAACTCATTTAACTTCTAGTGATTTCACCTTCAAGGTTAGAAAACATTTAAGATAAACATATAACTTTAATAAAAGAAGAGGGAATGCCTAAAAATAATTGATCATAGCTATGAATATTTCCAAAACAATTATTCAAGCATGGACAAAGGGTATGATCGAAACATAGCCTCTTTTGAAAACCTAATTAATGGTACTTTAGAGAGAGGTCTCAAGAACAGTGTTTTAGTGACATCAAACAAGCAGGGATAACCATAAACCATATTTGATACCTACTGTATTAAACCATTCATTAAATAAAAAAGCTTAGGTGGTCTAGAGAGAAATTAAGAATTCTCTAAAATGACCTAGCAAAGGAAAACATAGAGGCAGTGAAGAACAAACAGAGTTAAGGTGCCACTGAAAACATTTCTTAGTCTAAAACCTTTGTACTATTGCAATTTAGAAAGATGAAAAAAATGATAAATAATAAAACAATAACTGAATAGAATCACATCACCATTAACCAAGCTCAGGGATCCTGCAAGCAACCTTCTCCATCATCAATCAAGACAAGCCATTCACAAACTCCACAACAACAATTTCTTCTCCAATCTCCAAAACAAAATATGTATTGCTCCAAAGAGTCATCAAATGCCAACCTTTTACAATGAAGCCCTCATACTCTATTTATCTAGAAAAGGAGGGAAAAAACCCTAACTAGGATTTGAAAATGTCAAAACTAGTAATAAATTTCATTTATGCCCAAGAGACCATGCAAGGCCCAAGGCACAAAATATCTCATGAAATAAATGCCAAAGTAACTCCTAGAACATAATTTTGGATTGATTTACCTCAAAAACATTAAAATATCATTTTTCAATTAACGAGTGTATTTTTTTTACTTTTGTCCAAAAATTCATAGTGAGGTCTGAACACGCAGCACCTTCCCATGCAAAAAATAGGTCCACTTGCAGCCAAGTTTTGGTGACCTTCCCAATGTCGTAATTTACTCTGTGATGGCCCACTTGAAATCTAGATGAGTATAATTTCCAAATATACCATTTTTTTTCTAATTGAGCTCCATTAGAGTGTCTGAAAGGAAAAATTTCAAAAAATACTCTAGGCGCAACGCCAGGTCTGTAAATGAGGCAGAAAGGTGAAAAATGAGGTGTTTTTTTGCCTTTTGAGGGATCAAAAATGCTCCAAATGCTCTGAAATTTGGTGAGCATATTTTAATAGATATGAGGATTCCATAAATGCAATTTGTTTCTACAAAGGGTGCTTGAGATGAAAGCGTAGCACCAGGGGTGCTGCACTTAGAGGCCTTCAAGTTTACAAAAAACCAAAAATTGTCAAAATTCTCCCAAATTTGGTGGATGTGTGCCTCATGGGATTTGAGAGACCTGTAGAGAAGCTTGTGCCAAGGTTCCAAGGTTTTCTTGGCATTTTACCTCTTTGAGTGTTTGGATCTTGTTTTGGGCCTTTTTAAGTTTAGCCCTTGCAACTTGGTTCCTTCGGGCATAATGCTTGGTCATATTTCTTTGGAGATCAAGATCCTGATTTGCTTTCTTCAATTTACCTTGGTTCCTTTACCTTTCTCTTTCCTTTGTCAATCTTCTGAGCTGAGGTGGATGGCATGATCCCTTGCCTTTTTGAGGCAGAAAACACATGCCTTACCCCTCTCTGATATGTCAATGGAAAATGTTTTCCTGTGATCTTGTTGGTGTCTTCCTCATGGTTGTGATCCTTGCTGCTATCATGAAACTCTTATTTTTCATCATTAGTATCATCAGTCATCATATTTTATGCTTCATCATTGTCTTATTTTTTCTCAACATCATCACCACACTCAACCTCTTCACTGATTTCTGTATCGTCATTTTGTTCTTCATTGAAGTTGCCTTCATCATTGCTGTAACCTTAATTTTGGCTGTTAGCCTCTTGATTTTATTTATTGTCTTCATGAATATCATTAGCCTCTTCTTCATTTTATACATATTCATCATCTTAATTTTGTTCATCATTGAAGCTGCTTTCCTCTTCACTATGGTGATCTTCATTTTCATTATCACCCTCTTCACTTTTTTCACTATCTTCATGACTGTCATGACTGTTTTCATGACTTTCTTGAATATTTTCCTCCTTGGTGTCTTGTTCATCGATGATGCTTGCTTCTCTCTCTGATGCATCAGGAGAAGGAAAGGAAGGGAGGTTTTCTTGAGGAGAGGTGACTTGTGTAGGTGATGAGGCATGATCTGTAGGAGGTGATGGAGGAGTGGAGGGAGGAGGATGAGATTATGAGGGTAAACTAGGCTGATGATGAGGCTGTGGGCTTGTGAATATTTCATGAGCTATGAACACATCCCAAGGTATGCCTTTTTTCTCCAACTGGTATAGTACCACCATCTTGATCAAGGAGTGGTGGAACAAACTATGCATTTGCTGGGTATAACTCCTCCTTCGGACAACAGAAGACATCTTGTCTATATTCCTATACAAGTAATAGAGCAAATGAAGCAACTTGACCCTAGTGAAATACATGAGTAATCTGACATGGTAGGAGTAGAGCCTACAGTATCTCCCCTCACAAGTAAAGTATTTCATGATGACCTTCATTAGGGGTGCATACCTCTCTAGTAAGTGTGAGAAAGGGAAAATATTCTTGCATCCCTCTTTATACCTAGGCTTGAGGAAAAGCTCATAGTAACTCATGTCCAATTTTGACCTTTTGAACCACTTTTCACCAACATCAGGAAGTCAAATAGCATGGGAAATGGTATCTAATGCTAGCTCAAATTACACCCACGCAAGATTTACTTTTTTATTGTGTACGTGTTGTACTATACAACAACCCTCCCTTTTTCTTAATTTTAGAATAAAAATTCATTTATAAATAGGGTCCCTTTTTTCTTTTTATAGAAATAAAAGACCTTATCATAAAAAACAAGTCAAGTGTAAAAGTCCAATGAATAATAATCGCAATCGGAGATCGGAGAAAACCCTTAGAGGAAAATCTAACATAGAAACCCAAATCCTCCGATGCGATTAATTCGATCGCAAAACTTCAATCGCAAAGGGTTTTAGTTATCTATTTACATACCTCCGATGCGATGCGACCAATCTCAATCGCATGATCGGAACACTTTTTAATAAGTTCTTTGCCGTCAATTTCAAATTCTCCGATCCGATGCGCGTTATTATAAAAAACACTTTTCAAAAGGAAAACAAACATTCACTTGTTTAAATGGGAAAAAATTTTATATGGTAGACCCGAGATCGGAAATCGGAGAAAGCTATTAACAATTCTTTTCGATTGAAATTCTCCGATTGCGATCTAAAACCATCTAATCGGAAATCGGAAAAGTTTACAATCACAATTGGCCAATCGAAGAAATCTGTATTATGATATTTATGCACCATTTGAAAACTTTTGATGCGATTGATACATGATATTTATTACGTTCGAAGAATTCAAGAAAGGTAAATATTATAGTATTTCACAAAGCGTCAAATCTCCAATTGTACGTTGGTATTCAATAGCAAATCAAATGAATATTGGTTGATGATTCGGTTTTGAATACATGAGTGTGACCCAAAAAGAACATTTAAGTGTTATACGAGACCAATAAATAATGAATCATGAGTTCATAATCGTTCCTTTCAAGTTGCTTGTTTGTCACGACTGAAAGTTTATTGTCTTGCAGAATCAAGGAACACTGAACCCTTTCGTTCACAGACAAAGGGAAATAGTATCAAACACAGAAATGTCGAAGAGAGAGAGGAGAACCAAGACTGCTATTCCTGTTAATTTTGTTGAGACTCCTACAGTCTCAAAAGAAAAGCCAACAAAACTGAGATTAGTTACAGATACATCATGCCAAGGGCTCGAAAGAATGACGTGGGAAGGAGTTTATAATCTATTGGAGAAGGAAATCCCCAAAGTCACAGTGGAAAAGGCATCAGTTACAGATGAAGATACCTCAGATTCCGACTCTGAGATTACTGAAAAATCACTTGCAAATTCATTTCTACATCGAATTGCAGCCAGAGCAAGCATCATGCCTTATTATAATGTGATTCGATGGGTCATCGATAGTGTGAAAATAAAGGACAGAATGTTTGTTTCAGCTTCTGGAGTGTCTTTTGGGTCGTTTAAAGCAGAAGAAATTAAGGCAATATATCATCTTCCTCATCCACAGAAGGTGTATAACAAAGAATTTATCAAAGAGTTTGCTGATAATAATAAAGCTCAATCTGATCCTATCAAATATTGGAGGAAAAATCCTGAGAAGCACAGAAATGAAGCATCCAGTATGTATTCAGTAGATTCCCTCTTACCTCCGTATTGCTATGCCGCTGCCATGATGTGTAGATTATTTGGTAATGACAATTCTGCTAGGTTTTCTATACAAATGGTCCCATTAATCTTAGCTGCTGTCAATTCCGACATTATGGACTCGGCTGTTATTCTCTCTGATAGAATGGCTAATAGAATACTCGAGTACAGACAAGATAAAACCGCTGGAAATTCCACTCCTTTTTTATTTTGTGCTTATATTCTAGACGCTCTTTGTTTTAATTCCGAATTTCCCTTGTTAGGATGGAAATGGACTCCCAAAGATCCTACCCCGATTCATATATATCATAAACTTCTTTGGAAAGTTCATTTCCAAGATAATGTGTATAGAATATGCCATGGTTTCCTTATCCCTGTCTTTCAAACCATTTTCAATCGCTTCCCTCCTAGATTCTCCGACAAAGCTAAAGCTGACTTATCCTCAATAGGAGATTGGTTTGGAGAAGAGAAATTCACATACATCAGGATTTTTGGGAGTATTGTGGAACCCCTTGTTCTTCCTCTTATTGTTCCAGACAAACTTCTCGCCCAGGAAATCTCCTATCAATTAACAGTTGAAGGAATATCCAGAGCTCTAAACAATAGTAAGAAAAGAATGTGGCCTCCATTCCCATTCAATTGTGGTCATTTCACTTTGAATGACTTCAAACATGCAGAGAAGGAAGTCGCCAAAATAAAGGGTTTTAAATTTGCGACCATTCCGGGGAGACAGTATGATCCACGACAGACAGCTTTTAATGTTACTGCTTCAGTTTCGATTGCTCGATTTGAGCATTAACCAGATGAGTTTGATGATTTGTTTGTTTCGTTGAATGATTTTCCTCAAGTTTATGATTTAGCCAAGTCTAAATTCCAGAAGGAAGAAATGAATAAATTTTTGTTATTCAGAAGTCAAAGATTGTTGAAAGTTCCTCTAGACCAACTGAGAATTCCTATACAAGGGTCAGAGACAGAGGGTAAATCTGGAAAAACACCAGGAAAAACATCTGCCGGTAAAGTCATTACACAATCGGCTATTAACTAGCCAACTGTACATACTGAAAAGGTGAGCACTGATGGCAAACTTGATGCTCAGAAAGGGAATACTGATGGCAAATCCGATCGAAATATTGATTAGCAGTCCACAGTTCAAATGAAGGAAAAATGCACAAGTACTGATACTAATGTGCATAATCAAAAAGGAGAATCGGATAGAAAAACCATTGAACAAGGAACAAATACTGAGAAAACAAATGCACGATTGGAAGGAAAAGAAAATACTGAGAAAGTTATAGGCTCCGTTGATCTTAATGTTTCTTCTCAATTGTTGAAACAATATGACCAATTTTCTCAACAATTAGGACTGCAGGATAAAGATAAAGGGCAAGAAGATCAGGACGTCGAAATCATTCCTGAACATCCTACAGGGCAGATTGTATTGAAGATTGAGGAGATCCCTCCTTTGGATGTATTTTATAGCCCTAAACATAAGGCTGTTGTTAGAAAACAGAGAAAAAGAAGGAAGATGGATCAGGACATGTTTTCTACTCCACAGGAGGAGTTCATGAATATTGTTTACAAGAATACTGAAGTGAATCCATCTGAGGATCTCACTAAGTTGTCTCAATATGCAGGAGCATATAGTACTGCAACAATAGATAAAGCTGCGGAAGTTTCTCAGTTGATGACACAAAAAGATCTCCTTTTAGCTTTACTTGAAGAACAAGCTAATGTAAATCAGCAAAAGATTGCTCAATTGGAACAACGATTACAGGATCAAGAGCTCAGGTCTAAAGAATTAGAAGAACAGCTTGCCACAGAAAAGAAGAAAGTTGATGAGCAAGTTTTAGGCAAACAACAACAATTGAATCAAGAAATTTCCAAGTTACAAGATTTATTGCAAAATGAGAAGAATGCAAAGATCGTACAGGAAAAAGAATTTCAAGCAGCTTTAGAGAGGTTTAAAGATTTCCCTAAATTAAGTGAATTCAAATCGGAAGCTCTTGAAGTTAATAAACTTCTGTCTCAGCAATTAAATGAATTTTGTACAAAATTATCACAGGCAGAACCATCTTGTGATATTACATCATCCTTGATCCAGAACATTATTACTCTCAGGCAAGAAATTGATGATGCTGATGAAAAGATTTCTGAATTTCTTACTTGGCAAGATACAGAAAAAGGAAGAGAAGCTAATCTTCCTAGGATAGAAGAAAGACATAAATAAATCTTGTTTACAGAATGGGAACATCAGTTAATGAAAGCCGAGAGAGCAATATCAAGAGCTAGGAGCATGATGAGTAATATAACGCAATTTATCAATGACAGCTTGTATTCAATTAATCTCATTTCAGATTGTGTTCCAGGCAGTTTTCCTAAGGTCAAAGAAACCGATTGCAGATGGAAAGAAGAAATAATGAATAAAAGTCAACAGATCAACAAACTTCAAGCAATATCTTGGAACAATATGTGGACTTATTTAATTAAGCCATACAATCAACAAATGGCTATTAAATTCCTTTCAAATGTTGTTGATTGTTTAATTCCAGAATTTTCCGATGCCACATACTCTAGACGGTTACATTCCGAGATGAGTCATCCACCGAGGCTCCAAGATATGCTGAAAATTTGCAACTTGGCTACATCAAGCGAGAAAGAAAAGCAATGAATCAGTTTCATTTTAAGATAGTATTTCTGTTTTTAATTTGATAGATTGTAGCAGTAGTAGTAGGATTCTATTTTTATGTAATTTCTTATTTAAATCCCTCTCATGCATTTAGAGAAGGGATCCGGAGTTGTAATATTTTTGACTTGGAGATTACATTTCTGTACTCCATTGCCTCTTATATTTTATAAAGGATCACATCTAGTGATTTTGTGCTGAAATTATCTTTGAAGTGTTGCATTTCTGTACCTTTGGATTTGATTTTACATCAGAGTTACTGGATTAGAGTATCAGATTTCATTTGAAAGTCTTCAAGATGAATGAGGTATTTCTATCTGTTCACTGTTGATTTCTTTTGTCTTATGATATTTGCTTTAAAATTTTCTATCATTTATATATATTTGATTTTCACAACGTTTCTTTTTATATATCATTTCTGAGTATAATTGAAACGTTATCTTTCGTTAAGTATATATAGATGGTATACAATGATGAATGCAATATGCTAATACAACTCTGTTTAATTTCTTAAACAGAGTTATCTTTATTTGTTTATGCACATTTCAATTTAAATAATAATACATTTTCATGGTTATTGTTAAATTGGAACAATCTTAAGTTGTATTCACATATAATTACCCGGGTTAGTGTTAGAATTTCTTTATCAGCATTTAGTTTAATTAGATAGCTTTATTTTCAATCAATTTAGTCCCATTTCCACTCATCCAAATCAACCCATCACCAACCCATTTAGTTATAAGGAAACTGGTCCTTTAAATCCAGTCGGAGCCACCATACCAAACGGAAAAGGAGCTGTCCTAAGGTCCCGACCGGGTGGTTTTCCCCAATGTTTGAAGCAGAGATTTTCTAGCCTTCAACATTTTTGGCGCTAGAAGGAGGGCTTGAGCTATGAATGGAAAGTAAATCTTTATCCACAAGCCATTCTGAGAGCAAAACACCCTCATCAACTTCTTCAATCTCTTCTGAAATTCAAAATCCTAGAGAAGAAATTGCGGAGAATATTCAGACACCCACTACCAAAATCTCAAAACATTCAGACAAGCAATCTCCTGAGTCTCCTGAAGTACAAGATTTAATCCATAAATTGAAAGGATTCTCATTATCTCTTGAAGAGTCTGAAATATCTGAAGGTAGTGTAAGCTCAAAATTCATTCCTTCGAAACCTCTTACTAGGCTGCAAAGTGAAAAACTTGGTATTCCTCCAAAAGAATTTCCTTTACCTAGTAAGGGCAAGACAAAAAGAATTCAATCGGAATCAGAAAGTGATACAAGTTCATCATCTCATATTCAATTACCTGTTTCCGAAATCCCAACTCAACAAAGTACAGTTGTTTCCACATCATCTCCTCAATCATCATCAATCTCAACATCATCTATTCCAACAACTTCTATTCAAACACCACCAGTTTCTACCACTCCTCCAATAGTTTTTCCAATAATGGCTACATCATGGGCTACTCCAGGGGCAGTCAACATGGCTGCACCTTTACATGATTTACCAGACAATCCTGGAAAATGGCTTCCAAAGTTCAGTCCAGATCTTAACATTCAAGCTGAAGAACATATCAATAACTTTATGCTGGCTGTAAATTTGAATGGAGTCACACATGAAGATGTTGTAGTCAGACTATTCCCTTATACTCTTCAAGGAGCAGCAAGATCATGGTACTTTTCATTACCTTCGGGATCCATAACAAGTTGGGCCATTTTTGCAGATCATTTTTTAACTAAATTTGGAGATGACCGATCAATAGCTACTTTACTCAATGACCTCTCAAATTTTAAGATAGAACCCAAAGAGTCCATTAAAGATTTCAACGCTAGATTCAACAAACTCTTGAACAAAATCCACACAGATTCACAGCCTAGTGAACAAGTCAGAAGTGAATGGTATATAACTGCCTTACCCTCAAACATAGCGATTTTTGTAGATAGAGCTACAAAACCTACATTAGCCGAGAATATGAAAAAGGCTATTGCAGTAGAAAAATGAATTATTTCTCTAGAAAAGAAAAATTCTATTGAGGAAAGGAAATCAAAGAAAGTCAGCTTCAAAGATGATTCAAAGAAAAAGGCCAAAGATCCATATGACATGGAGGGTTTACAGAAAGTTCTTAAAACCATGTCAAATGAAATGGTTGAAATTAAAAAACAAGTAGCTGAAACTTCTACTAAACAACCATTCCGAAATTTCAGAAGAAATCAAGTTGAATCTAAACCTCCTAATGCAATCTCTAATGCAGAATCAGAGGAAGAAGAAGAAGAAGAAGATACATCTTTAGTATCAGATGAGGAAGATGAAAATGAAGAAATAGCTGAATTACATGGAATGTGGGACTTTATTCTCCCTAATTCTGATAGTGAGGTAGAACAAGAAGCTATGCATGTAAGTACTAGGAGTAAATCTATAGTAGAGCCTATACAAACAGCTCCTAAAAAGAAAATCACAACTCCAAGTACCAAAGACAAATCCCCTGCAAAGAAAGCTTCTCCATTACCTACTCAAAATCAGCCATCTTCTTCTAATCCTCCCACATCGACAACAAAGACTTTAGTGGTGTCAGATCCTATGGAGTATAACATTGTTGAAGACATGAAAAATATTAAATCCAACATTTCCTTACATGAACTCAGCAAAATAAAACACCAGCAGAAGTTTCTATTGAAAGAACTAAACGCTACACCAATTGCTCCTTTACCAAGTGGTGTAGTTGCAAAAGCAGCTAGGGGAGCTGGTAAGCCACCAGATAAAGTAGATGCTACTGATACCATGCTCATTGGAAAAAAGTCAAATTCTCAAACTCCTCCTTTTCTTCTGACTTATGAAATGTACAATAAAAATTTGCATAATTATTTGATTGATTTTGGAGCTTCCTCTAATATAATGCCTACTTCTGTTTGTGCCAAATTGAATATCGAACCACAGAAATCGGCAGTTCATATTGTTCAATTGGATCGCTCTAAAGTTCAAGTTGTAGGAGAAATCAATTCAGTTACTATCAGATTAGCTTCCGATCCTAGAATTGTCCAAAGAATTGATATTCTGATTACTGATATTCCTGAATTCTATGGATTAATTTTAAGCAGGGACTGGTCTGCGAAACTTAATGGTTATATCTCGACTCATTATTCACATATGTGGCTTCCCTACAAAGGGAAACCAAATCAAATCAAAATTTAACGAGAAAAACATATGACCCACACTGTCACTGAATTTGAACAACCTAATGAACCTGTGGCATTCAACAATAATATTCTTGGAGGTTATTCTGCTGAATCATTTCTTGGAAACTTCGAAGCACCCCAATCACCTTTTTCTGTAAATACTTTTGTTTCTCAAATAGAAAATTTTTCACAATCCGATTCTTCCATAATTGTAAATACTTCTGATGTAATTATAGATAAGTCAATAGATAAATCTTTATTTTGGTCGTTATATTTTGATGGATCAAAGTCTAGTGATGGAGCTGGAGCAGGATGCATTTTAATTGATCCAGATGGAGAGAAAACCATGCTGTCATGTAGGTTAGAATTTGAGTGTACTAACAATACCGCAGAATATGAAGCCTTGGTTCAAAGACTTTATAAAGCTATAGGGTTAGATGTTAAATACTTGAAAGTCTTTGGTGATTCCGAAATTGTCCTTAAACAAGCTAGGAATACTATTCATTGCCTTTTAGGACATCTTGAACACTATCAAACCCTAGTACAAGATCTTACAACTCATTTTTTAGCATTCAATATTTTTCCTATTCCTAGGAATCAAAATACATCAGCTAACTTGTTAGCTAATGTTGCATCTAAACTCCTTCCTGCTGAAGATTGCAGTCCTGATAGGTTTTCTGTAGAATTGATTTTTCGTCCATCTGTCCCAGATAATGTTACAAATTGGAGATTTTTCTATCATGATCAAGATATTTTAAATTTCATGACTTCAGAGAAATCATATGATCAGCAAATTATTGATGAAAATGATCATGATTTACAAATTGCTTCAAAAGGTAATGAAAATCCCATTCCGAAATCTGTGGTTAAATTGGAGGACTTATATGATATTAAAGACAGATTCAAGAAAGTCACTAATGCCAAACTTCAAAGTTCCACTTTGAAGTTTGAATTAGTGAATCTTGGTTCTGATTCCAAACCTCAAAATGTTAACTTAGGACTCAATTTAACACCAGAGGAAAGGAATGCTTTCATTAAAATCTTGAACAAATATAAAAACGTTTTTTCTTGGAATTATGATGATTTAAAAACGTATGATACTTCGGTTATTCAACACACAATTCCAATGCTTCCTGATATTAAACCTGTTCAACAAAAGCTAAGGAAAGTTCATCCAAATCTCGAAGATCAAATCAAATCAGAACTTAATAAACTTTTAAAAGCCAAAATCATTTTTCCTGTCAGGCACTCCAATAGGGTTTCGAATATGGTACCTGTGAGGAAGAAGAATGGTGATATAAGAATCTGTATTGATTTCAGAAATTTAAATAAGGCATGTTTAAAAGACAATTTCCCATTGCCAACCATGGAACATATACTTCAAAAGGTCGCTGGTTCTGAACTTATGTCCTTTCTTGATGGATTTTCAGGCTATAATCAAGTCTTAGTTCATCCATATGACAGATTGAAAACAACTTTCAGAACAAAATGGGGAACTTATGCTTATCAGAAAATGCCTTTTGGTCTAATAAATGCAGGAGAAACTTTCCAAAGAGCCATGGACATAGCATTTAAAGGTCTGATCAATAAATCAGTTGTTGTTTATCTTGATGATATAACAGTATTTTCAAAAAAGAGAACCAATCATCTACATGATATAAAGCAAATATTTGAAAGATGTAGAAGGTTTGGTATTTCCCTAAATCCAAAGAATTCTTTCTTTGCTTTGGATGAAGGAAAACTCTTAGGATTTGTTGTGTCAAAAGATGGTATAAATATTGATCCAGATAGAGTAAAAGAAATTTCTGATATTTCTTTACCTCATAATAAAAAATCCATGCAATCATTTCTTGGACAGATCAATTTTGTAAAAAGATTCATTCCTGATTTTTCTTTAATTGTTTTACCTATGCAAAATATGATCAAGAAGAATTCAGTATTCAAATGGGGACATGAAGAGAAAGAAGCCTTTAAAGCGATCAAACAAGTGATCATTAATGCACCAGCATTGAGTACCCCGGATTTTTGTAAAGATTTTATTTTGTATACGTTAGCCACTGAGACATCCTATGCAGTTGTTTTAACACAGCTCAATGATCAGAAAATTGAAGCACCAATTTCTTTCTTTAGCTCAAATCTGCAAGGAGCTGAGCTGAATTATTCCGATGTTGAAAAACAAGCCTTCGCTGTGTTTAAATCAATCAAGCATTTCAGACCTTTTCTCTTGAAAACTCATACAAAAATCATTGCCCCATTCTCTGCAGTGAGGCAATTATTAATTCAGAGAGAAGTAGGAGAAAAACGAGCTAACTGGGTAACAGCTTTGCAAGAATATGATGTTGATATTAAACCAGCTAAGATTGTTAGAGGACAAGGTTTTTGCAGACTATTGGCGGGAGCTCATAACATACCAGAAAATCAAGATTCAAATTAAGATATTCAAGTAAGTCAGATAAGTGTTACAGATTCTGAATCTCAGTATGCTGATCTCATCTATTACTTGAAAAATGGGTATGCTCCTTCTAATCTCAGCTATAAGAGAAAACTTTCTTTAAGGTTAAAGGCTATTAAATATGAGATCATTGATAATGTGTTATTCAGGAAAAATTATGATTCAATTTTATTAAGATGTCTTGAAAAGACTGAAGCTGAAAAGGTTTTGCAGGAGTTGCATGATGGACCAGCAGGAGGTCATTTTGGAGGTGATACCATAGCTCACAAAATAATTCGTGCTGGTTATTACTGGCCTACCCTTTTTAAAGATACACATGATTATGTAAGGAAGTGCAGAATTTGTCAAACTGCAAGTGGAAGACAAAGGAAACCAGCTTTTCCTTTGCAACCAGTGAGTATTGAGCAACCATTCGAACAATGGGGGCTTGACATTATTGGTGAGATAGTACCTCATTCTTCCAAATAGCACAAGTACATCCTTACTGCAACTGATTACTTTACAAAATGGGTAGAGGCAATCCCTTTGAAGGTAGCCAATTCTGATGCAATTATTGATTTCATAGATCAATTCATCATAACCAGGTTTGGTGTACCTCAAGCTCTTGTCTTTGATAATGCATCTTATTTTTCCAGAAATAGTTTAATAGAATTTGCAGTCAAAAGAGGTTTTAAACTGAAATATTCAGCAAATTATTATCCACAAGGTAATGGTTTGGCTGAATCCACTAACAAAAATCTCATCAAAATCATTAAAAGGACTATTGATCAAAATAAAAAGAATTGGCACAAGTCTTTAATCTTTGCATTATGGGCTGATCGTATCACTGAAAAAGCTTCAATAGGAACTTCACTTTTCAATTTAGTTTATGGAAAAGAAGCTGTGATACCATCAAATTTAACTCTTCCATCATTGGCCCTAGTGCAATTTATTGAAGAAAATCCTTCTTCATCTATTCAATTGAAATATGATCAAATCCTTAAACTAGAAGAAGATAGAGATAAAGCTAAAATTATTCATGAGAAACATCAACAGCTTGTAAAATCTTCTTTTGAAGCAAGTTCTGCTGGCTCAAAAATTTTGTCAATTGGTGATCTTGTTCTAAAATGGGATAAAGCACATGAAGAAAAAGGTAAGCATACCAAGTTTCAGAAAATGTGGCTTGGACCATTTCATATCGTTGAAAAGATAGGCTCAAATACATTCATACTCCAAGATCTTACAGGTAAGAGAAAATCTCTTCCTGTAAATGGGCTTATCTTGAAGAAATTCTTTTCATAAGGAGGTAACCCCTTCTTAAAACTGTACATATTCCTTTCTGCAAAGTTTTTAATTTTTTTTACAAATAAAGGTTGTTAATGAGTCTCTAATTGACTGTTTACTTGTTAGAAAAATTCTTAGGAAGAATATTATAAATATTTATTTTATGTAAATAAGAATTTTTAAAGAAATGATCATAGTCTTTTGATAGTTTTAAATAAGATGTTAAACTTTGAAAGATTATTCCAATTATTTGCATGATATTTTGAAAACTTGAGGGAAATGTAAATCAGTATAATTTTATTAAGCAGAGAAAGGTTATCTATAAAAGTAAAGATTATTCAAGTCTTGGTACTCAAAAAACTCTGAAAATTGTCATCCATTGATTCTTAAGGATAAAACTATTTCACCCCATCCATTTAGGTTGTGATTTTTTAGAATGTAATTCTAAGAAATTATGTAAAAAAATTTAAGAGATTAGAGGTCTCATCATGAGCCGACTTACCATATTCATAAGAAGTAATGAAACTAACATTACCAATACTGCACATCAAAACAGGGTAATGGCTTATAAATATAAGACACGGGTCTCATCACGAGCCAGCTTGTTCAGTTTAATTACAACTAGTGAATGGCATTGTTATTAACTGGCTACCAAACCAGAACAATGGCTCTTAAAAAAATAAAAAATAAAAAATAAATAAAAGACAAAAAACATGAGATAATATGTCTTATGAATTTATCTTTTAAAAAGTCATAATCTTAGTTGGATGGGACAATGAATAGTTAATGGTTAAAAGGTAACCCTATCGAAACTATGAACGTTTGCGGGCAGCAGAGGCAATACCTATGACAATAGAGTAAATTATAAAACCAAACTTGGAGAAATTCATTTACTTCATTATTAATACCAATCAAAGCTTGAGATAACCCAAAATGTTTTTATTCTCAAGAAACTAGAAAGAAATTGTAAATAATTTTTATTTTTTTCATAAGTTAGATTTTATTTTTGATTATCCTAGGATAGTTTTCATTATCTTTAAAAAATCTTTACTTACTAAAAATATAGTATTCATTTTATTTTTTCAGAGATAACTGGTTCTTTCAGTGAATCGCCAATTTTTGTACTATACAACAACCCTCCCTTTTTCTTAATTTTAGAATAAAAATTCATTTAGAAATAGGGTCCCTTTTTGCTTTTTATAGAAACAAAAGACCTTATCATAAAAAACAAGTCAAGTGTAAAAGTCCAATGAATAATAATTGCAATCGGAGATCGGAGAAAACCCTTAGAGGAAAATCTAACATAGAAACCCAAATCCTCCGATGCAATTAATTCGATCGCAAAACTTCAATCGCAAAGGGTTTTAGTTATATATTTACATACCTCCAATGCGATGCGACCAATCGCAATCGCATGATCGGAACACTTTTTAATAAGTTCTTTGCGGTCAATTTCAAATTCTCCGATGCGACGCGCGTTATTATAAAAAACACTTTTCAAAAGGAAAACAAACATTTGTTCGTTTAAATGAGAAAAACTTTTATATGGTAGACCCCACCATCGGAAATCGGAGAAAGTCATTAACAATTCTTTTCGATTGAAACTCCTCGATTGCGATCTAAAACTATCTAATCGGAAATCGGAAAAGTTTGCAATCGCAATCGGCAAATCAAGAAATCTGTATTATGATATTTATGTACCATTTGAAAACTTTCTATGCGATTGATACATGATATTTATTACGTTCAAAGAATTCAAGATAGGTAAATATTATAATATTTCACAAAGCGTCAAATCTCCAATTGTACGTTGGTATTCAATAGAAAATCAAATGATTATTGGTTGATGATTCAGTTTTAAATACATGAGTGTGACCCAAAAAGAACATTTAAGTGTTATACGAGACCCATAAATAATGAATCATGAGTTCATAATCGTTCCTTTCAAGTTCCTTGTTTGTCACGACTTAAAGTTTATTGTCTTGCAGAATCAAGGAACACTGAACCCTTTCGTTCGCAAACAAAGGGAAATAATATCAAACACAGAAATGTCAAAGAGAGCGAGGAGAACTAAGACTGTTGTTCCTGTTAAGTTTGTTGAGACTCCTACAGTCTCAAAAGAAAAGCCAACAAAACTGAGATTAGTTACAGATACATCATGCCAAGGGCTCGGAAGAATGACGTGGGAAGGAGTTTATAATCTATTGGAGAAAGAAAACCCCAAAGTCACAGTGGAAAATGCATCAGTTCCAGATGAAGATAGCTCAGATTCCGACTCTGAGATTACTGAAAAATCACTTGCAAATTCATTTCTACATCGAATTGTAGCCAGAGGAAGCATCATGCCTTATTATGATGTGATTCGATGGGTCATCGATAGTGTGAAGATAAAGGACAGAATGTTTGTTTCAGCTTCTGGAGTATCTTTTGGGTCGTTTAAAGCAGAAGACATTAAGGCAATGTATCATCTTCCTGATCCGCAGAAGGTGTATAACAAAGAATTTATCAAAGAGTTTGCTGATAATAATAAAGTTCAATCTGATCCTATCAAAGATTGGAGGAAAAATCCTGAGAAGCACAGAAATGAAGCATCCGGTGTGTATTAAGTAGATTCCCTCTTACCTCCGTATTGCTATGCCGCTGCCATGATGTGTAGATTATTTGGTAATGACAATTCTTCTAGGTTTTCTATACAAATGGTCCCATTAATCTTAGCTGCTGTCAATTCCGACATTATGGACTGGGCTTTTATTCTCTCTGATAGAATGGCTAATAGAATACTCGAGTACAGACAAGATAAAACCACTGTAAATTCCACTCCTTTTTTCTTTTGTGCCTATATTCTAGACGCTCTTTGTTTTAATTCTGAGTTTCCCTTGTTAGGATGGAAATGGACTCCCAAAGATCCCACCCCGATTCACATATATCATAAACTTCTTTGGAAAGTTCATTTCCAAGATAATGTGTATAGAATATGTCATGGTTTCCTTATCCCTGTCTTTCAAACCATTTTCAATCGCTTCCCTCCTAGACTCTCAGACAAAGCTAACGCTGACTTATTCTCAATAGGAGATTGGTTTGGAGAAGAGAAATTCACATACAACAGGATTTTTGGGAGTATTGTGGAACCCCATGTTCTCCCTCTTATTGTTCCAGACAAACTTCTCGCCCAGGAAATCTCCTATCAATTAACAGTTGAAGGAATATCCAGAGCTCTAAACAATAGTAAGAAAAGAATGTGGCCTCCATTCCCATTCAATTGTGGTCATTTCACTTTGAATGACTTCAAACATGCAGAAAAGGAAGTCGCCAAAATAAAGGGTTTTAAATTTGCGACCATTCCGGGGAGACAGTATGATCCACGACAGATAGCTTTTAATGTTACTACTTCAGTTTCGATTGCTCGATTTGAGCATGAACCAGATGAGTTTGATGATTTGTTTGTTTCGTTGAATGATTTTCCTCAAGTTTATGATTTAGCCAAGTCTAAATTCCAGAAGGAAGAAATGAATAAATTTTTGTTATTCAGAAGTCAAAGATTGTTGAAAGTTCCTCTAGACCAACTGAGAATTCCTATACAAGGGTCAGAGACAGAGGGTAAATCTGGCAAAACACCAGGAGAAACATCTGCCGGTAAGTCATTACACAATCGGCTAATAACCAGCCAACTGTACATACTGAAAAGGTGAGCACTGATGGCAAACCTGATGCTCATAAAGGGAATACTAATGGCAAATCTGATAGAAATATTGATCAGCAGTCCATAGTTCAAACGAAGGAAAAATGCACAAGTACTGATACTAATGTGCATAATCAAAAAGGAGAATTGGATAGCAAAACCATTGAACAGGGAACAAATACTGAGAAAACAGATGCACAATTGGAAGGAAAAGAAAATACTGAGAAAGTTATAGGCTCCGCTGATCTTAATGTTTCTTCTCAATTGTTGAAACAATATGACCAATTTTCTCAGCAATTAGGACTGCAGGATAAAGATAAAGGGCAAGAAGATCAGGACGTCGAAATCATTCTTTAACATCCTACAGGGAAGATTGTATTGAATATTGAGGATATCCCTCCTTTGGATGTATTTTATAGCCCTAAACATAAGGCTGTTGTTAGAAAATAGAGAAAAAGAAGGAAGATGGATCAGGACATGTTTTCTACTCCACAGGAGGAGTTCATGAATATTGTCTACAAGAATACTGAAGTGAATCCATCTGAGGATCTCACTAAGTTGTCTCAATATGCAGGAGCATATAGTGCTGCAACAATAGATAAAGCTGCGGACGTTTCTCAGTTGATGACACAAAAATATCTCCATTTAGCTTTACTTGAAGAACAAGCTAATGTAAATCAGCAAAAGATTGCTCAATTGGAACAACGATTACAGGATCAAGAACTCAAATCTAAAGAGTTAGAAGAACAACTTACTACAGAAAAGAAGAAAGTTGATGAGCAAGTTTTAGGCAAACAACAACAATTGAATCAAGAAATTTCCAAGTTACAAGATTTGTGCAAAATGAGAAGAATGCGAAGATTGTACAAGAAAAGGAATTTCAAGCAGCTTTAGATAGTTTCAAAGATTTCCCTAAATTAATTGAATTCAAATCGGAAGCTCTGGAAGTTAATAAACTGCTATCTCAGCAATTGAATGAATTTTGTGCAAAATTATCACAGGCAGAACCATTTTGTGATATTACCTCATCCTTGATCCAGAACATTATTACTCTCAGGCAAGAAATTGATGATGCTGATGAAAAGATTTCTGAATTTCTCACTTTACAAGATATAGAAAAAGGAAGAGAAGCTAATCTTCCTAGGATAGAAGAAAGACATAAAGAAATCTTGTTTACAGAATGGGAACATCAGATAATGAAAGCTGAGAGAGAAATATCAAGAGCTAGGGGCATGATGAGTAATATCACGCAATTTATCAATGACAGCTTGTATTCAATCAATCTCATTTCAGACTGTGTTCCTGGCAGTTTGCCTAAAGTGAAAGAAACCGAAAACAGATGGAAAGAAGAAATGATGAATAAAAGTCAACAAATAAACAAACTTCAAGCAATATCTTGGGAAAATATGTGGACTTATTTAATTAAGCCAAACAATCAACAAATGGCTATTAAATTCCTTTCAAATGTTGTTGATTGTTTAATTCCAGAATTTTCCGATGCCACATACGCTGGACAGCTACATTCCGAGATGAGTCATCCACCGAGGCTCCAAGATATGCTGAAAATTTGCAACTTGGCTACATCAAGCGAGAAAGAAAAGCAATGAATCAGTTTCATTTTAAAGATAGTATTTCTGTTTTTAGTTTGATAGATTGTAGCAGTAGTAGTAGGATTCTGTTTTTATGTAATTTCTTATTTAAATCCCTCTCATGCATTTAGAGAAGGGATCCGGAGTTGTAATATTTTTGGACTTGGAGCTTACATTTCTGTACTCCATTGCCTCTTATATTTTATAAAGGATCACATCTGGTGATTTTGTGCTGAAATTATCTTTGATGTGTTGCATTTCTGTACCTTTGGATTTGATTTTACATCAGAGTTACTGGATTAGAGTATCAGATTTCATTTGAAAGTCTTCAAGATGAATGAGGTATTTCTATCTTTTCACTGTTGATTTCCTTTTTCATATGATATTCGCTTTAAAATTTGCTATCATTTATATGTATTTGGTTCTCATAACGTTTCTTTTTATATATCATTTCTGAGTATAATTGAAATGTTATCTTTCATAAGCATATATAGATGGTATACAATGATGAATGCAATATGCTAATATAACTATGTTTAATTTCTTAAACAGAGTTATCTTTATTTGTTTCTGCACATTTCAATTTAAATAATAATACATTTTCATGGTTATTGTTAAATTGGAACAATCTTAAGTTGTATTCACATATAATTACCCGGGTCAGTGTTAGAATTTCTTTATCAGCATTTAGTTTAATTAGATAGTTTTATTTTCAATCAATTTAGTCCCGTTTCCACTCATCCAAATCAACCCATCACCAACCCATTTAGTTATAAGGATACTGGTCCTTTAAATCCAGTCGGAGCCACCATACCAAACGGAAAAGGAGCTGTCCTAAGGTCCCGACCGGGTGGTTTTCCCCAATGTTTGTAGTAGATATTTTCTACGCTTCAACAGTACGTTGAGGACAAAAAACCTAGTGAGTTCAGGGTGACTTTGTACTTGTTTGAACCTTTCATAGAACTGAAAACACCCTGCATTCTCAAAGCATGTGAGAATCATTAGGGAGGAAGTAATCTCCACTGTGTCTTGGGGCTCAAATCTATTAACCTTCCCACCTTTGTGCTTTTACCTTATAAGCCCTTGGCCTCCTTCACTGCTGACACTCCCTTCTTCTCCTGACATGGTGACTAGGGCTGCTTTTAGACAAAATCAGGTCTGTGTATGAAACTCGGTAGGAGGAGTGAAATGAAATATGGTGAGGGAAATTCTTGTAAATGAGTGAGATGGAGGTGTGTGTTTATGACTAATTTTCTTTGAGCTTGGAGGAGGGCTAACTTGAACTGGTTGTAGTTACCCTAATTGACAACCCCTTAACTGATAATTTCTTGTTTAAAGGTCAAAAAGGTTTGTTTGCCATGAGGACCTAGGGTTTCTAGTGACTAGGTTTTAGTCAATTTCCTCTGACCATTTAACCATAAGAACCATTTAGAGGATAAGGAAAACATGCACCTACCCATTTTTTACTCCTTTGTAGGTCCTTGAATGCAACTTGAAGGTGGCTCCCTTGTGTTTTTTGACAATTTTACAGGTGGAAGGGGGCTTTCTTCCCTAAGCGCAGCACTGGGTAGAAAATTGGGCCTATCGGGTCCTCCTAGGCATAGCATTGCCCACGTACAAGCATTTCAGCCTCCTGAGCACAGCGTTGAACGGGCTTTGGGCCTATCAGGTCTCTCCGAGTGTAGCGTTGCCTGCGTGCAGGTCTGTCGGGCTCTCCCTAGCGAGAAAAACTAGGCGGACAGGTAGCGCCCAATTGTAAGCGTAGTGCACCCTGATGTAAGTGCAACGCAGTGTATTTTTACACTACGGAATTTCTCCTACATACACCACCGGGTGCTCTAAGCGTAGTGCCTGTTCCAAAGCGTAGCGTCGGGTGACTTTGCTCGAATTCTCACAAAAACTCAGAAAAATTCTCCATGAATGTTTTTTGATCCTTTCAACTATAAGATGAGATGGGAGGAAAACAAAATGGCCCTTTATACCTTTTAGGAAAATTAATTTAAACTCAAAAACCCACTTTGCTAAGGTTTCAGTCCTCTGTTTTACTTTTACTGATTTATCATTTGAGTTTTCTTAGTAGGTGGCTAAAAAGCATTCAAGTGACCCCTTTCCTTTCTAATCATTTTCTTTATTTCTTTTTAGGTAGGTGATATGGTGGACTTTGACCTCCTTTGACCCATTTGTGCCTTTATCACTCCGTTTTGTAGGTTTTTTGCTTGAGTCTCATGTTTTACTGTGTTTGAGCCATGCTCACTGATTTTCTTGAGGCATAACAAACCTATCTCTGATAAGTATTGTTTTCTTCATAACCATGTATACCATCTCCTTTTGGCCACTTCTGATTTTCAGGTGCCATGACATATTGATTTTAGCTTTCTGATGTTTCTTAATGTTTGACACATTCAATTACATAACAGTAGGAACCTTATGATCAATTTGTCTTCCCTCTTGGAGCTTAAGCCTATGTTTTTACTCCTTTGATCATTGAGTGCAAATGACTAAAAAGGAAGGCTTGACCTTCCTTATACTGATAATCTTTCATGATTTCCCTTGGAGGCAGTGAAACACTTTACCTTGGAAAACCCTAGAAATCACCTTCAAAAGCTTCTTCAAACTCTCTTTATGTTGTCATCATGGAGGCTCATCATCTTCATTTCACCCTCTTGCCTACCTTTCCAAAACCTTAGGTTTTTGGGCTGTTTGAGAAGAACCATTAGTGTTGTCTTCTAATTTCTCTATATCCCTTTCAATTTCATTCATTTCTATTCAATTCACCCCACCCTTTTCCATTTTCCATTTATAACTTCTAAAAATCTTCAATTCATGCTTGATTGTGCTGGTGTGCCTCTACCCACATGATTTTTTTCCTTGGCTCCTTGGTTGGCATGCTGTTGGCCCAATCAATCTTTAGAACCCTGATTTCTATTTGAACATAGGTTGCTTCCTCTTTCTTTGCTATGGATGTCCTTTAATGAGCAGCAGGCCTCTTACCTTACATATTTCTCTACTGATAGTTATTTCAACACTCCTGCAGAATTGTCAAAATGCATAGTTTCCTTTTGTAGAATTTTATTCTTGGCAAAATAGTCCTCCTTGGAGACTTTCTTGATCTGACTTGGAAAAACAGGTGCTGATCTTTTTCACCTTTTGATTCAACTTCTAGCACATGAAAAATAGTGATTTAGAACATCAAAGATAACCCTGCAACCTATGCAACCCTAGTGACCTAGTGGAAGGCTCTTTGGCTTGGTTTTTGACTAAAAAATTGGCTTACAGTCTTCAAGTCTGAAAAAACAAATTTTCTTGACAAATTGGTGTATTGAAAATCCAAAGTCCAATGTACTTGATTTCTCTAAAGAGCCGAGAGAGATAGTTTGAGACCATCAATGCTTGAGGCATTTGATGAAAATGAGAAAGGGTAGGTTGTTTAGCAATCTTAGATGGAAAGTGAAAGGGTTAATAATAGGAAAAACATAGTACTGAGGTTATGGGTGTAAAAATGGGACATAGATGAGTGTCATAAGCCCACGAGGGGTCTTCTAGGAATGGTAGTGTAATCAGGGAATGGAAAAGTAGTAAAATAGTGGAAATTTTATCTTAAGGATAATGAAAGCAAGGAGATTTCTAAAACTCTCAATATTCATGAATCTTGTTTTTAGAAATCTAGGACAATTATTTATTCATCTATAAATAGCGAAAATTACTGATGACTAACATCCTAGAAGAAATAATGTTTTTCTACATGCAACTTCAGTAGTAGACCAATAGAAGCTTAGAGGGAAACACAAAGTTACTTGTGGGCGAATTGTCTTCCCAAAGACTCCATCTATCAAACCAAAATAGCAGAGGACCAAGGTAAGTGTATTTTCATCCTCCAACACTAAAATTTATCCATACAATTCACACTCAGCAAAAGTAAATTTGACAGTTAAAGGGTAAAAGAATTTTCTTGCATTTTTCTTCAACGCCTCCATCTCCAAGGCATACCTCTGAAAACCTCTCACCACCTTCATCTCACAGCATTAAAATGGGAGGGGGATTCAACATAAGAGAGCCTATAGACATTATGAGAATTAGGAAACACCCTCATGTTATGGAAATATTCTGAAATCACCAATGGCTAGGGTTCTTTTAGCTATTTAACGGTTATGATGATGAAATAGCTAAAGAATTTTAGGGGTTTTTCAGTCACATTCAGAAGAGAGAGCCACCACTGTGATTAGAGGACTAGCCATCACATTATCTCCTCAACTCATAAGTAGAGTTACCACCTTGCCCTTAGGAGTCAAATGGGTTAAGGAAATAACGCCTAGCACTGTAGCCAAAAATAATTAATGTATACCAGGAGAGGAGTATATTGAAGATAAAAATGGAGTAAGGAGAGAGAGCCTTCCATAGCCCTAGGATGAATTTTCCTTCCATATCATCAAATTCATCTCTTTTGAAGGAAGAGTTAGTGTGCTCTACGGGTATCATTTCATATTGTTAAATGAACTTAGGTTTCAAGGAGAGCTCCCACTTGAACATAGATTAAGTGTCCCTCACTTCCTCCTAAACTCCATCACTAACATGAGTCATAAAGTGAGGAAAAGGAAATATCAGCACTTGGCCCATCATGGCCTAATAAAACTAATTGTAAATGACGCTTTGATAAGGATACACCTGTTAGCCACCTATAAACATTTTCATATCAAATGGTGGATAAATCATTTTTTGAGCCTTCAAGAAACAATTTTTATTGCAAAAATTGTTATCTCTTGAAGCCTTATGAAGATATTTTACACTATGTTCAAACGTTACTGCTATTTCCCTTTCGAAATGATGAAGTTTTGCTATTTTCATAAAGAAAAGATTGCTGCAAAAATCCCTTTTTTCCCTTCCTTTCACTTCAAATTAACCTCCATTTTACCCCCTTGCTTCCTCATAAAATTCCTTTGTTTTTCATTTATTTCCCTTTACCTTTCATTAAGATCCTTTTTGAAGGTTTGAGAATCCTTTTTGAACCTTACTGAAACCCCCAACTCCATCAAAAAACCTTGAAAATTTCATAAAAAATAAGTTTTTTGACTATGGACATAAGCCCCTTTGGGCCAAGTCCTGAACCACTTCCCCACCACATGCCCATGCCCTAGAACCAGGCACTAAACCCATAAATCACTTATCGCATCGGAAACAATTGATGCACACAAGTCTTTTTATTATGTTAAAGTCTCGATGCCGATTGGCCCTTTCTGTATATAAGCCCCAAGCCTTCACTTTCCATATAAACCAGTGGCCCCACAATTGGGTGCTAGACACATAAAAGAACCCATCCCCGATGCTATTTTCCTTTGTAAAAATCATAAAACCCATTTTCCTATGTTATAAAGGAAATTCGTTGTTTCACTGTTTTGAAAGGAGAAGAACCATTGATCTTAGAAACCGATCAACGGTAAACAAGATCTCGCATCATAGATTTACAAATGGGTAGATTGAAAAAGGCCGCTCCATCATTCCGATTAAGATTGGCTCCTTTATGCATATAACCCCGGTCCCTTCCACTTGTTCATATATATAAAGGCCCCGCAGTCAGGTGCCAACCTTATATTTAACCCGACCCTACGCAATAAAACCTTTGTTTTTCATAAAAAATATGTTTTTCTTGTTTTACACTAAGCTCGCCGTTCGTTAGTCAGAGCTCTTCTCCACCGTTGATCATCAACCAATCAAACGACCAGTGCAATCTCGCATCAGAAGTTTTCATTGGGTGTGTTATATATTTTATTTACCACCTCTCATTGGTTTCCTCCTGATTCGTTTCCCACCATCGATCTGATCTGTAGATTGACGGTCCACAGCCAATCGCATCGGTGCTCCCCTATCCATTTCCCTCGCCGATCATGAAAGCTTCGATTACATCTGGGCCATCCATGTGTCAAGATCCAACAGCCAGATTGCACCCCTCGACCTTTATTAAAAACATGAAGCCCTGATTTGTAAATGTTGTTTGAGTAGATCTCAGTCGTTGATCTCTGCAGATCAACGAATCATATTAACCCTTTATCTGCTTTGTATATTGTTCCATTTTAAACCCATATTAAATCTCCATAGTTGATCCTTTACATCTAATAGCCCAGATTAATATTGACAGGCTCGACTCCTGTGGGTCTTGCCTTCCTCATATTTAATCTCAGTCATCCAATCCTTGATCCAACGGCTCAGATTGAAACTGCCCCACCTCCTTCCGCCTGCGCATCTATCCAATATCGCACTCACTCCCCACCGTCAGATCTAAGACCCAGGATCTAATGGTTGACGCGCATTTTCGCATAAATTCAAATGCGAAGGTTAATTTCCCAAGAGATACACGATATAAGTTGTTTTCAAAAGCCACATGTCAGGCGGGAACACATATCGCGTTCAAAAAGTTAAAAATACCTATCTGCCCTTTCTCTGCGTGAAACCCATGATTTTCTCCTCTGAAACCACTTTTCCCCCTTTTCCACAGCATTTCTTCACGTTTGCTCCCCGTCGTTGATATCTACAGATCAACGGCTCAGATTCAATATAAAATTTGAACTATCGCCCTCCGCCTTCACCAAAGGACTTCTTAGACCAACCACAACCATCAATCTCAGGGTCCAATATGATCCAATGATCTACGATCGTTCGGAAACCCCAATTTCCTTTTACACTCAAATTTCCTCCACCAAAGGGATTTTTCCCCTTCTCCTTTGTATTTATTCACATTTTCGCCTATGTAATTATAATGTGACCGCTTCACATTATCTTATTACCATTTCTCCTGACCGTTGATCTCTGCAAGATCAACGGCCCTAACTTAAACCCCGCACCATTCATCAACCACTTTTATTTTTCCCTCCGCGTACAATCTCCACCATTCGATGCTCTCATCCAACGGTCATGCTCCTAACCACAACCTCTGAAGAATGTTTACCCAATATGTAGGATTTTACTAAATTTTATTGTATTGTGCAGGTTTCAAAAGTTTTTTCCATTATATTGAAGGAAAACCAAAGGCCGGGGATGACGATCCCCCATGCCTTTTTTCATAAAAGAATATCCATCTATAAGGTTCGATGCCACGTTTCGTCAGTGTATCATGGGCACTGATGCCATATGAACCCTTTTTACACCTGCACATCAACAAGACATAGTAAAATTTAAAAGAGTATCGGTGTTTAAGCCTAACACATAGAACTAAAGAATATTAACAGTGTTTAAATAAAATAAAAAATATTTATCAGACAAAGGATGCCTCCACTGCCACATCAGAGGCTAATTGATTCCTCTCAGCTACCAAAGCCACCTATAGCCTCAAAGCATTCAACAAAGGGCCGAGATATGACTAGTAAAGAAGATGTTTGCCCCAATACAGCCCAACAGTTATTTTGATCCAGAGACTTATTGCAAAAAATATCAGCAGAGTTATTACAACGTGACATAGAGCCTTAAAGTCAACAAAAGCTCCCCACTGAGCTTAATTCATAATGTAAAACAATTAATATAGAGGAAATATCTGTAAGCTTCTCCATCGAGCCCCTCAAAGGTCGAGAAGTATTAATCTGTATTAATTGAACCTGAGAGATCTTTTATCCCATCCCACCTCCTCATTTCTTCTATAAATACTTCTGTAGACGATGAAACAATGTTGGTTGCAGAACTTTGAAATATTCTTGTGCTCGAAACTTATACTTGTAAATAGTGTTCAAAGGATCTTGAAACTCTGTTTGTGATCTAATAATTTAGGCTGAGAAGTGAAGATTATTGCTGAACTAAAACATTGGACTTGAAGATGTAACTGGTTTGACATCAATATACAAGTTGTTTCTTGGGATCCTAGTCTATATCACTGGTGAAGTGCTCCTTTCTGTGTAATTGTTTTCCTTTTGTGTATGCCATATTGTCCATTTATTCTCTGATAAAGAACATCAAGCATAGAGTTAGGATTTATTGTTTACAGTACCCTTCTCTGACTGATAAGCTTTATCTCAATGTTTTCCTCTAAATCGTGTGTTTAAGAATGATTCAATACAGTCAAGAAGTTAGGAATGTTGGCGTTCCCTCGTCCTACTATTTACTTTAAACATTATTCTTGAATGTTATTTTCATTATCTTCTTAGTAAAGTTAGACTAGAAAAGTGATGGTGTGCCCTGTTTTCTAGCTTCTTTCTTCAAAGGTAAATTCTGAAAATTTCCCTAAGTGTATGCTGAAAGCAAACTAGATTTAAAAGTATCTTATCTGATCTTAAGTTGCACTTTGTTTCTCTTATTTGTTTTCATCCTTTCTGAAAGTAATTATGTGGATTAATGGATTTTTTGTCTCTTGAGTTATATTTAATACGAGCTTGTCCAAAGAGGTTTACGGTGAGCCCTGCCCTTTGGTTGGTTTTAAACAGTTGTTTAAAATTCTTTTTCTTGTTTGGACAGACTATAAATACTAATTGAAATTATTATCTGTTTCCACCCCTCCAACACTTTTATTGTTTCCATTCCATCATTTAATCTCAAAGATCTTGTGATATATATGACTTGCCCCTTGGACCACTCTTGAAATTTTTGCACAATTAAACCCTTTTATGACTCCATAGCCCAATGGACTAAAAACCAGTGTTATATCTATATTTTTAGCCAAAGCTTGTTCTGATTGATTGCAACTTCATACCTTTGAAACTCTTTCATTTAGGACTTTTCACTCAACTAAAATCATGCTCAACCATCCAAAACAAACAAAAAACCCTCGGTCTTCATAACTAGCCTAATATCATTACTCAAAAAATTTAAAGATAAATCAATCTTTGCACTTATTGAAGAGATCCCTCTCTAGATTCAGGAGAGCTAGATCCTAGAATCCCAAAGTGGTTCAAGTGTTCTCTCTGCAATTCTGGTCTCACCAATCTGCTGGAATTACGGGGAACTAACAACACCTACTTGTATCATGTTCTTATTTCATAGACATGGATAGGGAAGCCTTTATAGCTGTCCAAACAGGAAAAACCTCTCCTTATAGCCCTAAAGAAGAAGAAGTAGAAGAGGAAGTAGAAGAGGAGGAAGAAGAGGAGGAAGAAGAAGAGGAAGAAGACGCATAAAACAAAGAAGAAAGGCAAGAGATGGAAATTGTGAAAGAAAAACATAGAGATAGTAGAAAGAGAGCAAGAAGAAGCTGAGGGAAAGGAGGAAGAAAGGACCAAGGAAAAAGAAGATGTTGACCCTATATTAGGCCATGAAACCTCCCCTCAAGACACAAGCATGTCCCCTAACATCACAGATCAAGAGGTAGTTTCCACCCTAACTACTTTCAGCACACCTGTCAAAACAAAAAGAAAGAGGAAGACACATATGTAATTCAAAATAGGAAGAGTCAGAGTGTGATACAAGGAAAGCCACAAACTCCCACCAAGATCCCTATCACCATTGAAGAATCACCAAAGAAGGAGGAAGAAATCAGATTAGAGGAAGGAAGGGTGCAAGAAGTCACTTCACCAGTAAGGACCCCTGTAACATATATCAGGAGACATTCATCCAAATTGGCATACCATACACCTCATGCAACCTCCATAGACCCTCCAAGGAGTGAAAAGAGTGAAAAACAAGGAGAAGAGGGTCTTTAGTAAGAAAAAAAAAGTTTGCTACAGGAAACTCTGATTTTTCTATAGGAAACTCTAGCAAGCACAGATTTGGAGAAAAATGTTGTGGTTGGAGAGGAGAAGACAACCACATAAGGGCAAGAGGTCAAGGAAGCTAAGGGAAAAACACAAGAGGAAAAACATGATGAAGAAGAAGGAGGAAAAGATCATGATAAAGAAGAGGCCACCTCACCAAAATAAATTACCAAAGATGTTGCAATGGTGCCAAACCCTATCCCTCAACCTAATCTCAGCTGTTACTACACATAAATTGAGGGGGGTATATTAATTCCTCAAAAGTTCATAATTCCTTTGTTTTATCAGTTGGAGGAATAGAGGGCACGCACTCATCATTGGATGAAGCTTGCCTCATCTAAATGATTGTATGACATACAGTTCAGGAAGGAAAATCAGTTGATTTGGGGGAGGATTTATCTGATGTGATGCTCAGAGAGTCAGTTTTGAAGGAGAAGCTTCGGAAACCAAAACCATAGAATGCATCACTACAAGAGCACCTTCAGCAAAAAGACAAACAAGTGACCACCATGGCATATTTGTGCATGGAGGACATTCAATAGAGGTACCCTTCAGATTCATATGCAGTTTACCTCAAGGAGCAGTGGCTCCTCTTTCAAATTAAAACTTTAGCCTCCCATGGATCCTTACCTTTCCAAAATTTTAGAGAGTTCAATGATTTCTGCAATCAGATAGCATGGCTGACAAGGAGAAAATTTTAGAGTTTTCTATGCATAACCTTGTGTTAATAGATTTAAATATTTGGGACCCCAATCCTAGGATGATAGATATGAAATGAATGGCTTTAGCATTATGGATGGTGAATGAGGCGACAAGAGCATAAGATATGAGGATGGTTATGACAAGAGAAAATAGAGAACCCTTACAGATTAGGGAAGAATTGTTCAGCCCTAAAGGGGTTAGCAATAACCATATGAATATTGAAAAGGATCCTGAACTATCTGAAATATACCTCCATACCCAAGCTCAAGTAATCGCCCTTTTTTACGATGTTTCTAGGTTGTTGGGAGATGAGTGCATTATTGCTAGGCAAAAAATATGGAACAACCTCCCTTATAGCCTTAGAAACATGGAGTACCACACACCAGAAAGATTGAGGGGTGCCTTGGAGAGAGCACCATTGGACAAGAGGGACATGCAAGCCAAAAATATTCAGTGGCTTGGCTTGAAGCTCAATCCACCCTTGCTGTTGGGACTAAGTGATGGGAAGGACCAAGATGAGTAGAGAAAAGAATGGGAAGAGGAATAAAAGAATGATGGGTTTTACCCTCCTGAAGGGACTCCGACACTTCTTCCTTGGGAAGTCAGAGGATCCATCAAAGACCTAAATGAAATGGAAAAGGAGGATTAGTTTCTCAGAGGATGAGAAACCATTTAGTAGGGGGGGTGATGATGAGCTCCATCATTAGGTACATTTGGAGGGGTTAATGGTTAGTTTTTTTCCTTATTAATTCTATTTTTCATGAATTTTAATTATACTATGGTCTTATGATGCTAGTGTAGGTGGTGTTTGAGGCTTAACATACTTTGAGTAACTAACATAAGTTAAATGCAAGAAAATCATGGATATGTGGAATTTTTGTGGATATTTTGTCCTAGAGATTCAAAGTAGAAAACAAGGAGAGATTCTATGAGGATGTCCACCCTCATTAACTCCAAAATGTAGCCAAGGGATCCTCGAGATTCCCTCCAACATCTCAAAATCAAAGGCAACCAGGAAAACTCAAGACCAAGTGAACTCAAGCCATACTTCACTTGGAGTCAAGTGGGCTTATTACCTATTTTCTATGGAGCTATTGGTAGCTACCCTTTAGGTTAAATAGAGATAAGAAATAACTCATTAGGATTCGAACTTTGGATAAACCCATTTGGATATTTTCTCTTGTAATCAATTTTTCAAGACTTATATTGATGTAATGAGACTATCTTTTGAAATGAAATGAGTATTCAGATATTTCTTTACTGATCTAGTTTCAAAGATCTAGGCTAGTGGGTTAGGGCCCTGTTGTATCTTAAGAGACAATCCCTTGGTTTTGAAAGGAATCAGTGCTTAAGACATTTTAAAAGCGTGTCACAAAAATTATTTTATCATGAGGTCTTTGTTCTATCCCTCTGGAGACTACTTTTATAAAACCCTTAATGATCTAAAGTACTAAAATATTTCATAATGCCATTCACTATTGATATCTGAATGAAAAGAAGAACTACAGGGGAAAGTCAAAGTAATATGTTGTAAACAAATAATCTACCACTTTTAAGTTTCAGAGGAAATTCATGGAGAGAGAGGAAACTCAAAATAATATGTTGTAAACACAGAATCTATTACTTTTCAGTATCGAAGAGAATTTGTGAAGGGAGAAGAGATGGAGTGAAGGAGAGAAAATTAAGGTTATTTAACTCTTACTCATAGATGTAATTAAGAGATTAGTTGCTACATTACTTCAGGTGGTGATTGAGGCTTAACATACTTTGAGTACCTAACATAGGCTAAATGCAAGAAAATCATGGAGATATGGAATTTTTGTGGATATTTTGTCCTAGAGACTCGAAGTAGACAACAAGGAGAGATTTTAGGAGGATTTCCACCCTTGTTAACTCCCCAATCCAACCAAGGGATCCTCGATATTCCCTACAACAACTCGAAATTAAAGGCAGCCAGGAAAACTCAAGACCAAGTGAACTCAAGCCATGCTTCACTTGGAGTCAAGTGTAATCATCACCTATTTTCTAGGGAGCTATTGGTAGCTCCCCTTTAGGTTAAATAGAGATGAGAAATATCTCATTAGGATTCAAACTTTGGAGAAAGCCATTAGGATATTTTCTCTTGTAATCAGTTTTTCAAGACTTTATATTGATGTAATTAGACTATCTTTTGAAATGAAATGAGTATTCATATCTTGCCTTGGTAATCTAGTTTCAGAGATCTAGGATTGTGGGTTAGGGCCCTATTGTATCTTAAGGGACAATCCCTCGGTTTTGAAAGGAATCAGTGCTTAAGACATTTTAAAAGTGTGTCACAGAAGTGATTTTATCATGAGGTCTTTGTTCTATCCCTCTGGAGACTAGTTTTCTAAAACCCTTAATGCTCTAGAATAATAAAATATTTCATAATGCCATTCACTCTTGATATCTGAATGAAAAGAATAACTACAGGGGAAACTCAAAGTAATATGTTGTAAACATAGACTCTACCACTTTTAAGTTTCAGAGGAAATTCATGGAGAGAGAGTAAACTCAAAATAATATGTCGTAAATAAAGAATCTATTACTTTTAAGTTTCAAAGAGAATTTGTGAAGGGAAAAGAGATGGAGTGAAGGAGCGCAACTTAAGGTTATTCAACTCTTACTCAAAGATGTAATTAAGAGACCGGTTGCTACATTACTTCACTTCATTCAAAGAAGAAGGGACACAAAATGGCACAAGAAACATGAATCACCATCAAACGTTGCAGGAAACTTACTGCTTCTTTGATTTACCCATCAGAAAATGAAGTAAAAAATGTAATCCCCAAGAGGTCCAGGACTCAGAACACCCCTTCCCTCTTTCTCTCTTCCTTAAATACAAACAACAACAGTTTGTAACTACTCCAGCTTCTTGAAACTCCTAAACTGCCTAAACTGTTAAACTACTTATTGCAATCGAGGACACCATTGTAGCTTCGATTTAAACAAAGAAAACAAAATACACTTGGAACATAATCCCTTTGTTGAGTCTAATTTTTTGTTGATGTTTCTCCTTCTGTTTCGCTCATGATGTCCTAATGATCTGCATAAATGCATCTCCACCGGACTTTTCCATGCTTTGCATGTCAAATGTTGTCATCACGTTACCTGCTACCTGACTCTACCTCTTCTGTGCATGTCTGTTGTGTTTGGTCTTTTCTTTTCCTTTGCTTGGCATCAGGTCACTTACCCGAGTCTCTCTATCATGTTTTTCCCCACCGCATCACGGAATTGCATTTTAAACATTACCATGAACCTGTGGGTTATGGCCCACATAAACTACCTTTACATATGCAATGGAATACAATACTGGAGTTTATTGAACATACATATGCACGCAATTAACAGTGATTTACTTTAAAAATGACCGCACATAACTCAAACCACTTACATATACGTGGAACATTGGTTGTAGGGTCCCACAATATGGTGACCAATCACGATGCATCGCATATTGGCGAGCTTAACATAAATTAAGTGGTAAAAAATACAAATTCCGATGTGAAGTTGCAACGTAATCTCCATCGTAGATCTTCGCCAAATATAATAGCCCCGCTTTACCATCTAACACTGCCATCTCCCGTCCTTGTCGCATCGTAACCAAAATAATTTACCTTGCGAAGTCTTAATGCTAAACTCTAAACCCGTCGATGTGCAATATGTGTTGAATAGTTGTGCCAACACATGGCTCCTCCCTTTATCGCATCAAAAGCTTCAATTCTTACTGCATCGAAAGTTATTTTGTTTAACTTGTGAAGTCCTTAACACATAAACTCAATAATCGCTGAAGCGAAATTGTGTTATTCCAACACGTGGCCCTTCTCCTCATCGCATCACAATATATATTGTTTAACTTGCGATTTCACCTCAGCTATCGGTCTCTTCCCTTTCAAATTTGTGATTCGATCCTCACCATCTGATCGCCTCCTTCAAAAATCTTCTAAGTTGTTTTGTCATAGTTGATTTCTTTTCTTTCTACCGTCACCGCTCTGCAACTCCACTATCCTTCTTGAGCTTTATTCAGTATTTAAAAGGACTGATCTCTCTTGATCTTGTCCTCCTGTTTGTTATTCACTCCAACTTGGGATTATCACGCTTTCTACACACCTTACTCACTATTTCAATCTGAAATACATACCACCATTTTGTATTAAGTCTCTGAATCCAGAATTCGTGATTTTTTTCTTACTCGACCTGTAAGAGCATATTATAGGTCTTCTTGAAATTTTAACAACTATTCCTCAATAACCTTGAATTGACCAAAACCTCTCTTGACTTTTAGCTAAGTCAAGTTAGGCTACAACAGGCCCAATCCATGTGCCTCAGCCTCTCTTTTGTAATCATTATTTACTTTCATGTCATTTAGCTAGTTTTGCTTATGAATAATTAGCTATTTTGTTTGTATTTTCATTTATTGTTTTAGTTTGCTTCCATTTGTCTTTTGTTGTCGATTTAGTCTGCTTACATGAGTGGTAGAATAGGCGATAACTTCATAAAGTTGTGAGTCAAGCCGCCCCCTCTCACCTATGTCTATAGAGCTTGAGGAGGGTAGACCTTCCCCACAGATTAAAAATTCTTCTTAGTTTATGATTTCTTGGAATGGATGAGATTAGTTGTTGTGATTCCATGAATATGTTCAGTATATTGTGGTAGATCTCTATTTGTATATTATAGTAGATTTTTTTTACAAATTTGTTGGAACAGGGTCTCCTAAAGCTGCGAATTTTGTCCATATTTGTATATTTTTGTAATATTTAGTCTAAAGAAGGGGTTTTCGGGTGGGTCAAAGCCCTTAATGCATTGTAACGGTTCAAGGGTAAACCGAGAATCTGAAAACCATGGTTTGAGGACCATTGGATGCGTAGGCTAAATTGGTATAAATAGATAAACGTTTTTTAGTTATAGGCAGTAAAAGAATAGAGATTGATGATAGTTGCAAGTTGTTAGATCTGTTTGGGTTGCTAGGGTAAGGACTCCTGCTGACTGTGTGTGCAGAGATCCTCAGTCCTGCTATGTGCAGAACTTGCTGGCTGTGTGCGTAGGATGTGTTGGATTGTATTGGGTTTTGGAGGCTAATATATGCGAATCTGGTTAGAGTACCTCTGCGTTATCTAAGTTTATGTATTACTCTTGATGCGAATTGTTGAATCTGTTACACTTACTATTGGTTATTCGTTGTTGCTGTGGATCCATCTTTATTATAATATAAGTAATATTGTGATCTATTTTCATGTGTTTATGGTATTACTTGTGATAGTGTTGATGCAGAAGTGCTGATTAGATCTATGAATGATAGTATCTTTGTTAACTGTGGACTATACTGATTAGTGAACATGCGAATAGAATTGTTTTATAGCTGTGAGAGTATCCTTGTTCATGTTATATGAATCTATGATCTATCGATTTCTATGATTATAGTTGTTGTACTGGTAGCTTGGTATTACGCATGTGGATGCGAAGGTAATTAGTAGCTAGGAGCTCTACGATATAAGTCTGTAACTAGATCTGTTAAGTATGAAGCTAGTAAGCTAGGAACGCAGCTCTGCTTGACATACCTACTCTCTCTCAGGGTGAGGAAACCTGGTTCCATCACCCTCCCATATTGCTTCGAGGGAGACTTTGACCTGCGCACACAGGTCACTACCGAAAGGGCCAGTAGTATAGGGGTTTGTTGACAAACCTTAACCTTTGAACCTAGGTTAGGACCCCCTCGAGCCAACAAATGTTTCCGTTTCCGGGACCGGGAGAATTTTGAGAGAGAGATCGGGAAATGCCAAGAGAATATTGGAAACCTGAGAAGAAATAAATTAAAGAGTGGTTCGAAAAACAAATTCAGGAATTTGCAATAAAAGAGAATCACAGCACAAGGTTGACGGCGGAAAAGTGGAAGAATAAGTACATTTTCACAGAGATCGACGAAATTTTCTTTGTGACATTTGCGACCAAGCTTCAGGAGTGGCTTGTGAGGCTCATATATTTCCATAAGTGTTGGAAGGATGAACGAGTCACACAGTGGACTCCAGAGTTGATCCAGCATTTAGAAAAGACTGATAACACCATCACTCGTACGGTAGATCACTAGGGGGACAGTGTGCTAGGAGGGTTTGTGATAGATTTTTTCATCGATCAATTCATCTCCTATTTTGAAGCAGAGCGAAGGTTCTTCAAGGGTCTCTGAGGTAAGTTTCTGAAAACCTTGCCATTGCTGATTAAGGTATCATTGTGCGAAAAGAGAATTCTGTGTAGCCACACAAGGTGAATGAGCTCCAATCAACGTGAGGGTACAACGCGCAGTGGTAAATGCTATAGAAATAATCAAGAAGGATATCGATCTATTTACAATCTAGTAAGAAATACTGTTGAACAGATTTCTCCATCTAGACCACAGTCGAACCCTCATAGGGGTAAGAACTCACCGCCTCCACCACCAGAACACGATATGGCCTCGCACATGAAGCTACCCACCTTCAAAGGCGTAGGGGATGAAGATATGGATTGGTTCTGGTTTGTCGCAGGGTCGGTATGGAGTGCGCAAAATGTAGGTAGTGACGCGATGAAAAGAGCGCAGCTATCCCTTTCCTTTGAAGGAAGAGCCTTGAACTGGTACATGGGATACATCGACCAACATGTGAATGCAACCATTGAATAGATTAAAAACGCCTTGAAGCATCAATTCAAGAGGCCCAAGTCCTACTCTTAGATAGTGAACAATATGAAGGATATCAAGCAAGGACTGTCTGAATATTTATGGGAGGCTAACCAACAGTGAAAGAAGGCAATTAGAGAAGGAGGATTTATGTACGATGACAGGCATAATACGGAGTGGTTCATTAATATGTTGTTGCCCCACCTGCACATGCCAATGGGACATCAAGCCATTGTATCGTAGGAAAAGGCCTTGGAAATTACGATGAAGCTAGAAGCTGCGCCAAGTGATGATATCGAGTTAGGATTGCAGCAGATACAAGTCCAGATAGAAGCAATTCATATGGAGATCCATAATCTATGGAAGGAGAAAGGAACGGAGGCTAGCCCTAAAATATGGTGCATACGGTGCAGTGTGAATGGACACACCAAGGATAATTGTACTCTGCTAGTAGACTACATACAGGCTAGGGGACCCAGTATGTTGCGACCTAGGGAAGATGCAGGACCAAGTGGACCAGTGCTTTGGTGTGATGATTGTCGCGTTGCTAGGCTGCATGATACCAACCACTACCCCCGCCTTGCCATATATGTCCCATAAATAAAGCAACAATGGTGCAAGTTCTATAGATCTATAGGCCATGATGAACAAAACTCTCAGACGTATGATCTGATGATAGATCGAGGAAATATATATAGGGTATAGTCGGATTTGTCCTATCCAAGATCCCGCTTGGGCATCGGTGGCTCCCCAGCTCGGGGCAGGGGAGGGGGCCGAGGTGGAAGCACTGGTAGAGGGACAGGGAAACTGATTTTCTATAACTGTGGGGAAATAGGGCACTTTGCAAGGGACTGCGTGAACCCTGCGAGACAATCCTGCAGATATTGTAGACAACTGGATCATGCGATTGAATATTTCCTGATTCTGAGGGCCAAGATGTAGGAGAAGCATCAGACACCTACGCAGAATATACAAAGGGTCAAGGTAGAACCTAAAGATGAAGGATCAAGTGTTAATGTTATAACACGCAGCGGCATGGCCACCAGAGGAGATGCGGAGAAGGCTGAGGCGGAGCCTCTCATCTGTAAAGCGGCTGTTAAAAAAGAAGGTTTGGACTTATAGAAAGAAAAGGAAACCTTTGTCGCAGCTCGCCAAGATTTTTCTAAGGCTGAGGCACCTACTCCTCATGCCCCTGCGAACCCCAAAGTAGATGATGAGGTCAAACCATTCCTGCAGGCATGTATGAACCTGTTACATAACCAAAGGGTCATAGAAAACCTCCAAGCCTTAATAGATAGCTACGCAGAAAAAAGAACCCCAGCTATGGAAATTAAGGATGTGCACAAACTATATAAGCATAAGAGACGCACTAGTAGGGAGATGTTGTTGACCGCGCAGATCGGTGATTACGAAATGGATCAGGTGATTCTAGGCTTAGGATTAGATTCGAACATAATACCTCAACAAATTTGGCAGCGAATGGGAGAACCTAAGTTGGAATGGTCCACTATACAGCTGCACATGGCCAACCAACGAAAGATCATCCCATTGGGAGACTATCAAAGATCGTAGTAGATATCGCAGGAGTTAAGGTCCAAGATGAATTTGAATTCATTCAAATTGTAGAAGATGCAAACCCTTACCCAACACTCCTAGGATTGGACTGGGCCATAGATATGGGTGGTATTGTCAACTTAAAAAAAAGGAGCATGGTGTTTGAAAATGAGGGAACACGGGGGATAGTACCGCTAGATCCCGCAGAAGGAGAGAGGTACACAGAGCCAATGCGTGAGGAAGAAGAGGTGGATCACATCTATAAGTTAACTATGAGGGACAAAGACTGGATCAATCCTACGGCCGATGGTCTGCTTTGCTGGGAAAGAGATAGCGAATGCTTATCCGACTCCGATGAGGAAATGGAAAATTGTCAAAATTGGCTGCATGATGTCTCTGCGCTTCGCTGCCTGCAAATTACAAGGGACTTCCGCTGCATATCTTCAGAGGTATGAGAACTTCCCTACTTTGATGGTTCCAGTAGTATAAAAGAGTTTTTGTGAACATTCAAAGCTGAGGTTCCCATAGAATGAAGGTTATGGGCCCTTAATCTATCCATGCGTGCAACACCTGCAAGATGGTGGGACACGCATAAGGGGGAATTCCAGGAGTGGGAGGAATGTCAGGATATGATGGTCCTACGATTTGAGCCTCCGTCCAACATGCGCGTCAAGATATTTCTTGGCTCAGGGGATCCGCGTGAATATTTGTTCGCCTGGATAGAGAAATGGTGTGATCATATTACAAAAGAATGGGTACACTTGCTTATTCATGCCTTGGGACCAATTCCCACTGCATGGTACCTAGATTTGGAGCTACATCAACGCACCCGCCAGTGGGAAACCTTAAAGGAAGATTTTTTTGGGACATTCGGGTTAACAAGAGAATCGGAGGCACTTGATGAGGCTCTGCAGGATATCAATACCTTTGTATTTGGTGAATATAGCCCCTACGCAGCATATGAGATACCCACATCTGAAACTCAGATGCGGGATCTTGTCAATTGTCACAATATAACTATAGAAGAGTGTGATGAGGATCTATGTAATATATCTATCCTAGAATCTGAGGGGGAGTGCGCAATTGCGGGATCTCCATTGCAGACTGTGGATGTGACGAAGCCTCTGAAACTGCGGGAATTCAACATTGGCATGGAAGAGCAGCCTAAGTTGGCTAAAGTTAGGGACTACTGGGGTGATGAATCTATAATAAAATTTGTTGAATTGCTCACATAATATCAAGATTTATTCCCAACCAAGTTTTCAGAGCTCTAAGGGATCACAGGTGAGCTAGGGGTTATGCGCATCATGCTAAAACCAGATGCACATCTTGTAAAGCAGTGGCTTTATCGGCTAAACCCTAAGTATAAGCAGAAGATTACGGAATAAATCGATAAAATTCTCGCCGCAGGTATTGTTGAGTTGGTCAAGCAGTCGGATTGTGTAAGTCCGATTGTGGTTCAGGAAAAGAAAACAAAGGGAGAAATACGAATCTGTGTGGACTTACACAAGCTAAATGATGCCTGCATACATGACCCGTTTCTGACACCATTCTCCGATGAGATCCTGGATAGCGTAGGAGGCTAGGAAGCGTACTCATTCACTGACGGGTTCTCAGGATACCATCAGATCAGAATTGTGCCAGAATATCGCAGCAAAATTGAAAGGGGATCCTTCCAATATACCGTAATTTTGTTAGGACTTAAGAATGCCCCTGCTATCTTCTCACGGGTAGTTGTCGCAGTGTTCAAGGAATTCATCCACAAATTCATATAAGTGTATTTCGATGATTAGACTCTCTTCGGCTTAGTAAAGTTGCACGTTTCAAACATGTGCATGATGTTAGGCGCCTACCGGAAACACCAGATTTCCCTAAATATAAAGAAATGTATCTTCTGCGTACCCTTTGGAATCTTGCTCTGACATATGGTTTGCCGACAAAGGTTGATGGTGGATCCTACGAAATTGGTCGTTATCATCAATCTGGTAGTGCCTACAACTGAGAAACAGCTATGTTCGATCCTTGGACATACGAGCTACTACATAAAATTCATTCAGGGATACGCACTGCTCACAACACCTTTGGAAAAGCTTCTTAAGAAGGATGTTTCATTCCTTTGGGATGACGATTTCCAGAAGAGCTTTGAGCTACTCAAGGCAAAGATGGTACCTGCACCTATTCTTATTTTTCCCTATTAGGCGAAGGTATTTCATGTTCATGTTGATGCTTCGGGGATTGGCCTGGGAGCAGTCCTTACGCAGCCTCGCACCAAAGACATTGATCACCCAATCGCTTTTGCTAGTAAAAAACTCTAGAGTGAGGAGCGCAATTATGCCACCACGAAGAGGGAAGGGTTGGCCATCGTCTATGCACTACAGAAGTATCGGCACTATCTGTTAGGAGGACACTTTAAGATTTTTACAAGTCATTCGGCTTTAAAGTACCTAGTGAATAAGCCTGTGTTGGGGGGAGGAATGTGCAGATGGCTGTTGATGTTTCAAGAATACAATTTTGAAATCATAGTCAAGCCAGGGAAGTTGAATGTTGTGCCAGATCACTTTTCCCAAATTGAGACGGGTGAGGAACCCACTAACTTGGAGGAAGGATTTCTTGATGCGCAACTGTTCGCCATTAAGGTCGTTGATGTGAACTTCACTGATATCATTTTGTTCCTGAATAAAAGCATGGAACTTGGAGAATATTTGGTACAACAAAAGAAGGAGTTGGTTAGTCGGGAGGCAGATTTTACCATTATCGCAGGTCATTTATATAAACCAGGCATTGATGACGTATTGCGCAGATACGTTCTGGGGCATGAAAGGCATGCTATCTTGGCAGACACTTATGAAGGCATAGAAAGAGGTCACTAGGCAGGCAAGGCAACGACACAAAAGATCTTGTGGGTTGGGTTATGGCGATGTAGAGTTACATTTGGAAGGAATAGGCTTAGACTACAGTTGGTGCGCTGGGAGCGCAGGAGGTATGCTCAAAGTGCAAGGGTGCGCTGGGAGCGCAAGAGGTATCCTCAAAGCACAGGGGTACGCTGGCAGTGCAGGGGTACTTTGAGCGTACCCAAAGTGCGGAAACTAGCCATTGGAATAGTCAAATCGGGTAAAAAGAAAAAATTATTGTTGGATGGGGCGGGCGGCCGACATTTAATGAGGTGATTTATGGATATTTTTTACCGTTTATTTGATGGTAAGTTCCACGTGAAATATACCCTACTGTTAGGTGATCTCCAAAGCTATAAAACAGGTGGGTTAGATCAGACAAGGGTTCTGTATCACTTGGATAGCTCATACTTGGCATGTTTGTCTTGGAAGAATTTTTGTTCTAAGAATTTTTGTGCCTATAGCATCAGTTTCATGTCTAAGAAAGCTGCTCCTTCTAACAGTATAAATCTCGAGTTTGTCTTTCGCACCAAGATGACAACTACGAATCCTGTTGAACCATCGGAACCAGTAATCTTGGCAGAACAAGGCACTGAGGAAGTGGTGGAGATTGAGTCTAAGGCTGAAGAATTTTTCTCCACCCCAATCACAAAGAAGGGCAAGGAAAAAGTAGAAGGCTCAGGCAAGCCCCCAAAATCCACAAAATGGGTTGGGGGGAAGCCTCGTACTTCCCCGCGAACGTAAAATCCCCAAAGGCGATGCCCCAGGCACATGCTGCTCAGGAGGAGGCCCAACCTACTGGCCCGATAACCTGGTTACCTCCCTTCATTCGGCCACGCAGGACCTCGATGTGCACGCCGAAGAACCTCGATGGCTTGATCACTTATTTGCAGATGTCGCTAACCCTGGGAGAGCTCCCAATCATTGGTGAACCTATTGGGAAGCTTCACAAGATCAAATTCAATGATCACGACTTGGCCAGTTTGGAGGCCTTCCTGAGCTGGTGCCTGAATTATACCTTGACACAATTCAAGCAGACGATGGGATAAAAATTGTTCCTTAGTGATAGGTGTGTGGATTGGCTGGGTCTGGGCTCCTGAACTTGCTAAGGATTCCACACTTTGGTCACTGCAACGTCATGGACCGGCTAGCCCGACAATTTCTTGTCCTAATTCATGATGGCTGCCCGTGGATCCAGGACAGGATCCTCATCGACGTTGCGTTCATTCACAAAATTACTGGCCTTCCCATGCATGACCCCAACCCTCTGGAGCACGTGGGTAAAAATTATGAGGCAGAAACTACTGAGTATGTGTGCAAGACCTACCATGTGGAGCACAATATTTGAGGTTTTATAATCAAGTCTATCAATGACAAAGGCACGTAGTTGGGCATGATGTTGTTGGCGTGAAAAATGATGAGAAAATGTCAGGTCACCTCTATCCCAGCCTATGTAATTCAGTTAGTAGGACAATGTGGGAAAGGGGTATGTCTTAACTAGACCCAGTATTTGTGTGATGAGTTTTTGACTAATGTCCGCAGGTCCTAGGAGCAGGGCAGCACCTTTTTTAATTCCTGGTTACTATTCCTCATAGCGTTGGTTTCTTGGGAAGGCCCTGCGGAGTCAGTCCTCCCTGAGCTTACCTCGGACATGTGTGAAGGGGCTCGCTATGCACACTTATGGGATTCTAAGGATCCACAATGTCTTGAGGACAACCAAGTTTTCTGGGTCCTCTTTCAAAGTAGCTTGGCCGCATCCATTAACTCCTGACCACAATTGTTCCCTACCATGTATGACAGATACAAGGGCATTGCAGCATTTCAAATCACTATGCACAACATCCAGATTATATCACACAAGGATAAAGCCTGGACTTCGCTCCCTTATATGGTGGCAGATGAAGAAGTTGACAATGTCATTGCACTTTGGCCTCCTAACTGGAATATCAACTTCAAAACTAGTGCAAAGGGCGTTGAAGGAACCAGCACATAAAAATTCACCCCCCCGTCATCATCAAGGATACCAAAGGTGTGACCAAGAGTACCAGACAAGATACGAGCACGGTCATACAAAAGGATGCGTAGCAGAAGTAGACCCTTGAGAAGGATGTTGAGGCAGAGACTTAGGTAGATTCACAGTGAGACCTGGGCATAGAAGGACTAGATGCAGGAGGGCCTGCCTCACCCCGCGGCACAAAGCGAACAAGCGATCCTATCAAAACACCCTGCAAGAAGTGGCGCTCTTAGTGGACAGAACGAGATGAGACAGTGACGTTGACTGATAGAGACCTTGAACAAATCGCTCATGCGGTCACTCTGGCTGTGGAGGACAGGTGGGTATCCTTAGAGGAGCAGCAAAAATATACGGTCGACACAATCCAGGCCGAGCTCCGTGCGCTACAATTGAAGATAGATACATTGTAGACCAGTGTAACTCAGGTACGCACACCTTTAGCCGCCAGTAGCGCAGCATTAGTTACAGATGAAAATCGCCTCTGCTCTCTACCTGGCGCAACCCTTGTGATCAGTCCACCCGACCTCGGAATCCATGTCCAGGACAGTATAGAAGTCTAGCTAGATTTAGCTAGGTTGCCTCATGAGGCCTTGCAGGGTCTCCACACCTCTGTATTTCAGGAAATTCACCATCGAGACCAACAAGTTCACCAACAGCTCAGAGTGGTTGAACAGACAATTGTTGCAAAGAATGTTGAAGTGTGCCTCACCACCGCGAGGCACATGAAGCTCGAAAATGTGATTCACCAACTTTGCACAGATGTTACCATAGAGATCCCAGCCACAGCCACCCCTCAAGTGAAGGTTTAAAGGTTGGTCGCAACAATGAAGGTCTCCCAGGAGGAAGTTCAGATGGTCAAGGCATGAATGGAGTATCATATTGCCTACCTCCAGGCTAAGTTGCAGCCTGAAACACCTCCGGAGGTACGGGCCCAGCGAACTGCACTGGTCATTGTCACTACGAATGCCATTACAGGGAAAATCGCGTAGGGTACCTAATTATTAGAAACGACCATGCAACTATGGACCAAGGTCCAGTGCGACCCGATCTTGCGTGGCATCAAACAGGACCTGTGACAAAAATAATAAGAGTTTGAGACATTGGAATCCACCCTACCCACTTTATTTCCTTTTCAGCGTTTGACATGGCTACGCACCAGTGACGCCCTCCAAGCTGATATTGATGAACTCCAGCAAAAGAAGAAGACCCTCGGTGACCGCCTGAAGCCTTGGGCTGCTAAGGCCCTGAAGCTTTCACAAGAGGTTGATGTCACAGTTAAGAAGCTAAAAAAAACTCTACAGAGTGTCACCGCCACAACGGAAGGCCCAATTTTAGAAAAGTTGGTCGACATCGCATAGAATGCCACTGCCCGAAGTGAAGGCATGTTGCCTCCATTAGCCAAGGCAATCATATTGTTGCAGGCATAGGTGGAGACCCCACCATCACAGTGACTCGAGATGAGTCACAAGATTGTGTTGGGGGACTGTTGGAATAGGGTCTCCTAAAGCCGCGAAATTAATATCTAGGAACTCTGCGATATAAGTATGTAACTGGATCTGTTAAATACGAAGCTGGTAAGCTAGGAACGCAACTTTGTTTGACTTACCTACTCTCTCTCAAGGTGTGGAAACTTGGTTCCGGCACCCTCCCATACTTCTTCGAGTGAGACTTTGGCCTGCGCAAGCAGGTCAATTTCGAAAGGGCTAGTAGTATAGCGGTTTGTTGGCAAACCTTAACCTCCGAACCTAGGTCAAGACCCCCTCGAGCCAACAAATAAATTCAAATCATATTTTCCATTGCCTTTATTATTAATTTGTCGATTTTTATTGCATAAATAGAAAGTGTGCTTGCAGGTACATGTAGCAAAGCTAAAGAAAACTTCACCAACACCTTCAGCTTCATATCTCATCTTCCATCAACCCTATATTCATCAAAACCACCATCAGCGTTGTTTTCGGATTTTTCATCCTCACACTGTGAGCAAACCCTAGGGGTGCAAGACAAGTCTCCCAAGAGGTTCTGAGCTAAGCCAAGGTGTGGGCCACCTTCCACCCATCCTAATCCACCTTCACACCACCTTCCCTACCCTTTTTCCACCTATTTTTGGCCTCAGATTGCCCTCAGACTGTTTCCTGTAGAAATTCAAGAATTTCCTGTGGCACTACAGGAAACCTATAGAAGCACTTGAATTAGCACCTGCGGGACCATCCTTAAGCCCAAAAACCACCCTAACCTTATTATAGACCTATAAAAACCACTTATATACCTTCATCCTTTCCTCCATGTGTTCAAACCTTCCATGAGCCACCTTAGCACTTTCTTGTCCCAGCTGCAAAGCAACACATTTTCAAGCATAGTTAGGTCATGAATAGTTGCATGAATAAAAAAGTGATAGATAGAGAATAGGGTAAGTAGAGTTTTTTTAGCCATTTGGCTTAGAAAAGTGTGATCAGATCCGTTTCCTTTATGCCATTTCAATTCAGAAATTTACTTCATGCAAGGTGCTTAGGTTTCTTTTCAATTCTTATCATAGTCTAATAAGTAGATTTATTTCATTACAGAATAGTGAGATGTACTTGTTTGTTGTAGCATAGTTCTACACTTGCTAATAGTTCCATGCCTTTGAATCGCTTGTAGCCCTAGGCCTAATTTCAGAAGTGTGACAAACTCCACCTAGAAACCTTAGAAGTAGCACCCTTTTGTAAAGCTCAGAAGAGGATGATATGAGTAGAATGCATCTGTTGTGTACATAGCACTATCACCTCCAAGTTTGCACAAACCCCAGGTTGATAACGTAAAGTAGGGAAGCCTCTGGGAATTGCAACATTCTTGGTGCAATACCAGGGTTCACCACCTCTTATAGAAAATAATTATGTAGAGGTTGAATTTCTAGAGATGTGCACACACTCAGATAATCTACTCAGACCAGAAAACAATGAGGTAGATGGAGAGGAAAATTTTCACTTATTATAGAGGAAGAGTTTGATATACAACCATATACAGAGTTTGCAGAATATATTTTAGAGGTTACGAAGTATGGAGCACATGGATCAGATATTGTTGGAGCACAATATAGTTTGAACTTCATGTCACTTATATTTGTGTTTGCAGGGACTATTTGTTGTTGTGGCCTTTGTGTGAGAATATTTTCATGATTTGTGGTAGGGTTTTGAGTCAGTATATATGTTGCGTTATAAACTCAGTATGCTTATGGTTGAATTTGTTGAATTAATATATATTTGATGTGTAGAGGTGTTACTACTAGTCGTTGAAAATAATTGAGTTGTTTATTGTTTGAGGTGATGCTTGAAAATTGGTTTGATGATTTTGTATTGATTAATTGATTTAAGATGAGTTGCATAGATTGTGATGTAGGTGGCACATGTATTTATTGTTTAATGCAGAGGTTGTTGGTGCCTTACCAAGGGGTCCATTTTGAAATATTTTAAAATGAGGCACTAGATGATCAATACATCAAGATAGCTTGGTGAATACAGGATGGGCATTCCTTGCAAAAGGTGGTCGATAGCTTTAGTAGAATTATCATATTCCAATGGGTGTTGGGCAAGGAATTTTAGGGGTTCACGCTTCCATTGGATGGGTGTTCACAAATTCGATTTAATATGAGAAAATTTATTGCTAACATAGCCATCTATAATGATGCAAAATGATTTGTTTGATTAATAAAATTTGAAGGAGAGTAGCAACAACAATAAAGGGTGATTTTTGAACTGGAGGGGGTTTTCCAGGATAATTCATTGTGTCCATTATGCATGTGATTGTTTTGATTGTTTTATGGCTTTTATGTGATGATCATGGTAATTATATTTTTTATTTACTCAACTAGTTAGTGCACTATATGAGCTAATATACTAATGGTGTAATGTGTGATTGTGAATCAATTAATAAAATAAAAATTAAAAGTATACATATATACATTGTCACTACTTATTCACCCCTCTCCCCCCCGCTTAGTATTGAACACATTTCCAACATAGACTGTCATAGATATTCCACTTGACAGATCGTCACAATATATTTGATAATATTATATTAAAAATATAAGATTATACATTATTACAGTTTTATTAAACTTTAAGATCTGTAGATTTAACTGTAATTAGTGCATGCATGCAAATGAAAATTATGAAGAAAAGTAGAGAATGACAAAATAAGCTCACATAAACATAATACACAAGATTTTCTATGGGAAACCCTTTCGGGAGAAAACCCAACTAGAAGGTGAGGTCGCATCACTCTCTTTCTCTGTCTACAAATATGGTTGCAGGTAAAAAGAAGTAATCCTTGTGGGCCGAGGGATGCTACAGTTCAAAAATCCTTCTTGTGTGCTTTACCTCCTACCCCTCTTGGTTATCTTTGCTCAACTATGGAACAAAGTTCTCTCGAAATAATGGAATGCATTTTCCTCCTATTGGCCCGGTTATAACACAACCCGATAACCTACTAGTGGTTAAGGTTGAATACATAAACTATTAACTAGAGATAAAATATATACTCTTCTAGAGTGTTTTACACCATAATCACGTTGCTGGCCCATTTTCCATGAATAATGGCGGTTGACGTGGCATCCTCCCGAATTATAGGTGTGAAAACAGGAACGTCAACTTCTAAGTGGCATAAATTTTGCATACATACTCCAATTAGTGTGATTATTATGTCCTTCGAAAGATATTTGTGTGTAGAATACCATGAAAATGTGGCATTCTAAAGTGGTAAAATTTTCACCCAAAAAATTCGTTTGATGCATCAAAATGCTTATGGAAGGTTTTAGACCCTCTTTTCGTCAAATGGGGTCCCACCAGTAAAAATGGTCCCATGAGCTGATTATACCACTTTTTCTACTCTGAATGCATCAAGATGGATGAAAATAAATATAATGATTCAATCTGGATCAAAAACCAACAATTCTAGGGTTACCCTTTGATGCCCCATCGAAATCCAATATGAAAAAACCACTAGGAGGAGGAGACAAAGAAGTATTCAATGAAGGTATCAGGTCTTGAAATAATTTAATTTGGGAATGCTCATGTTCAGATTTATATTCAATTTCTATAGGATCCCTCCCTCCATGTTATCCACCTTCCAATAGTCAGTTAACCAAGAGAGGAAAAGGTGTGTTTCTCATATGTTTTGTGTAATCACTTCTTTAATCTTTGTTACCATTCTTCTTTTATCTTTGAAATTCTCGCATTCCTCTCCTTCCACAAATTCTAGAGAATAAAGCATTTTACCTGAGTCTAAGCCCTATTGACTATGGGGATTTTAATCACGACATAATTCTATTGAGCTATATAATCCACTAAGTTCTCTTTGTTATGATTTTCATTACCAAAAATGAATAAAAGAATGGACCACACCTCCTAGCCCTACAACACCTTTCTTTCTAATATGATCCCAGGTGAGGAGCCTACGCCTTGCTACCAACCATAGGAAAGCAAGGTTTTTGGCCAGTAAATCCCAGACCAAATCCTACTCCAAATAATATATTTCTCTAGATTGTTATGACCCGCAAGGAAGGAGTATGCTTCTTTTAAAATGAAAATCACAATAGGACTATTACCCCAATGCAATATATCTTTGTCATGTGAAAATTATAACACAAATAAATTAGTATTTTAGGCCCAAAATATGGAAACAAACATTTTGGAATAATTTATTTTTCATATATCAAGTGTTAATATTGAGCAATGTAGTTCCAATGAGAATATTTAAAAGTGATGAATTCTTGTATAAAGCACACCAATTTCTTCAATTTAATATTGAGTTGTTGGAAAATTTTGCCTCTCTCAATCTTGCTAAAAAAAAAAAAAGATATACATGATATTTAATATTCTTCTCTATTTTTATTTAATAATAACATTTTGTTCAATCTATATTGGAAAGATATGACACTTTGGATTTTTTTTTGTTATATATATTACATATATATTTAATATTTATTTAAAAAAATATTATTTTTCATTATCATTTAAAGAAAAGTTGTGATTAATTTTATTAAATTATTTACAATCTATAAATTAGTATTTATTATTATCTGCATTATTAAAAGGGTTTTTTTATCCATGTCGCTAATATGCAATCCTAAGATTTAAATTCTTGTCAACCCTATTGTCATAATTATCTTTATTGCGTACATCCATATCCTAAACCTCTCCACATTAATCAAGCATTTAACCTATGTAACTTGAATAATAATAATAAAACAAAAAATAACTTTAAAATACCTTTATTACAAAGAACTATATATTTTGTAAGTTAACGATTTAAATTAGTGAATAAAGTTTAACAACTTCGTTGCTTATGTAATTCTATTTTATTTATTAATTTAATAATATAATTATTTAAAATAATAATGTTAATAAATTAATTTAATTTTAAATTTATAGATAAATTAGAAATTATATTACATTATATATATAATCAAAGACTTTCTCATACTAGTGATTTTTCCTAATTTATTAATGAAATTATATATATATGATTACTAATTTATTTTTGATATTATTAATAAGTTTTTTTATTAAATGGTATTTATTTTATTAAAAATTAATTAAATTGGTTAATTAAAAAATCAATTATGTTAGTTTAACGTGAATGATTAATATATTAGTTTAATAATTTATCAGTGTTTAACATTAACGTGGGTTATAACACAACCTAATAGCTTATTAGTGGTTAATGTTGACTACATTAACTCTTAATTAGAGTTAAAATATAGACTATTTTACACCATCATTAGGTGGCTAGCCTATTTTCCATGAATAATAAGGGGACTGGCATGGCATCATCATGAATTATAGGTGTGAAAACAAGAAGGTCAATTTCTAAGTGGAATAACTTTTGTATATGGACTCAAAATGCTCCTAGAAGGTTTTAGAACTTGTTTTGCCAAATTGGTTCCCACCAGTAAAAATAGTCCCGTGAGATGATTCCTCCACTTTTTCCACTCTAAATGCATCAAAATGAATAACAAAAAATATAATGATTCAATCTAGATTTAAAATCAACAATTTCAAGGTTACCGCTTGACGCCCATCAAAATCCAATATAAGAAAACCACTAGAAAAGAGAGAAAAACGTATTCAATGAAGATATTGGGTCTTAAAATAATTTATATTTGAGAATGCTCATGTTTTGATTCAGATTCACTTTCTATAAGATCCATGCATCTATGTTATTTACCTTCCAACTGTCAATTGACTAAAAGAAAACCAGAAGTGTTTTTCATATATCTTGTATAATCACTTCTTTAACTTTTGTTACCATTCTTCACCATTCTTCTTTTACCTATGGAGTTCTCCCATTCCTCTTCTTCCACTAATTCTCAAGAATAAATCTTTTTACTAGAATCCAAGCCCATATTGACTATGAGGTTTTTAAACATAACATAATTCCATTAAGCTACATCCACTAAATTCTCTTTGTGTCGATTATCATTACCAAACATGAATAAAAGAATGGGCCATACTTCATGCCCGTACACCACCTTTCTTTCGAATATGGTCCCATGTGAGAAGCCCACGCCTTGCTATTAACCATAGGAAACACATAAAGACACAGTGTTTTTACCGTGGTTCACCCAAACCTCCTGGGCTACGTCCACACAACAGGGCAATGGCAGTCTTATTAATTCAAACAGGAGATTACAATTCTCACACACTCTCACCAAAACATCCGTATGGCTATCTGTTATATAGCAGGAGAATCTAACAACTCTCAACTCAAATTTAGCTAGCATTAACTCCCTCCCAACAAACTGGAGTTAATTTAGCGACAATTTCCTAATTTTTGTCACCTACTGAGATTTTTCCTATTCTATTCAAAACAGAAAATCTCAACAATCTCCACCTTGACAACAATTAGCCTGATGCCCTGTTCTTTATTATTTATCTTTTCTGCAAGCCAAGAGAAACCAAACACCAACGCAGCTTCTCTAACAAAACTGGTTTCGTGAACATGTCTGCACAGTTTTCTTTTGTATGCACCTTTTCAAGAGAGACTCCCCTTTCAGTAATAACCTGTCTTACAAAATGGTACTTAATTGGAATATGCTTTGACTTACTATGATAGGCCGGATTCTTAGCCAAATGTATTGCACTTTGACTATCACAAAGTAACCTGATGTTGTCCTGTAACCTACCAAACTCACCAAGCAAACCTTTCAACCAAACCGCCTCTTTCCAAGCATGAGAGATGACAATATGTGCAGCGATGATGGACTTAAAGCAGCAATATTCTGTGTGACAACATCCATTGATAGCTCCACTGCAAGAGTAAAGTATACAGAGTTGACCTTCTCTTATCAAATCACACTGCAGTAAAATCAACATATCCACAAACATAGTCACTGCTCCTGTTATAAGTGATACAGTAATCACTTGTGCCTCTCAAGTACCGAAGCACCCATTTCACTGCTGACCAGTGTTCTTTACCCGGATTTGCCATGTACCTGCTGACAACCCCAACTGCATGTGAAATATCTGGTCGAGTACAAACCATCGCATACATCAAACATCCTACTACATTGGCATATGGAATTAGAGACATATAATCCTTTTCTTCATCTGTATTAGGACATAAACTGGAAGAAAGCTTAAAATGGGAAGCGAAAGGGACTGACACAGGCTTCACATTATTCATACCAAATCTCAAAAGTATCTTCTCAACATACTTCTGTTGTGATAGCCACAGCTTACCATTACTCCTGTCTTTGAAAATCTCCATGCCCAAAATCTGTCTTGCTGCTCCTAGATCTTTCATATCAAATGTCCTTGCCATCTGAGTCTTCAACCTGTTGATTTCATCAATGCTTTTGCTTGCTAAAAGCATATCGTCAACATACAACACTAAGATAATGAACATGCCATTTTTCAATTGCTTGAAATACACACAATGATCATATTCACTTCTAACATGTTTCTGACTCAACATGAAAGAATCAAACTTCTTATACCACTGCCGAGGCAACTGCTTCAGGCCATATAATGACTTCTTGAGCCTGCAGACAAATTTCTTATTGCGATGCTGAACAAACCCTTTCGGTTGTTCCATATAAATTTCCTCATCTAGATCTCCATGTAGAAAAGCAGTCTTAACATCTAGTTGCTGTAACTCTAAATCAAACAAAGCAACTAAAGCTAACACAATTCTAATTGAAACAATTTTAACAACTGGTGAAAAAATCTCATGAAAGTCAATGCCTGCTTTCTGAGAAAACCCTTTTGCAACCAGTCGCGCTTTGTACCTGTCTTCCGTATCATTCACTCCCCGTTTCAGCTTGTAAACCCATTTACACCCCACAGTTTTCCTGTCTTTCAGAAGCTCAACCAGATCCCATGTGCCATTCTTACCTAAGGCCATCATTTCTTCCTTCATGGCTACTTTCCACTTGTCACTATTCAAACCTTCTATTGCTTCCTGATAGCACAGAGGTTCATTGTCATTAGCGGTCAAAGCAACTGAAGTAACATAATCATCATACCTTCTCGGTGGCCGTTTGATTCTTGTCGACCTCCTTAAGGATGTTTCTGGTGCTTCCGCAATTGGCTGACTACCATCTGTAGGAACTTCTTGCCGATCAGTATCTGAGACCTGTTCATGATCTAAACCTGAACCCTGTTCATGTTCTGATTCTGAAACCTGTTTATGACTAGTATCTGAACTATGGTCATCATGACTATCATTAGAAGTGTTGTCAAACTGAATGTGCTGAAAATCAAATACATCATCATGTTTCAATTTACTATCTACATCTAACTGTACAAGAGAGGATTCATCAAACTTTACATCTCTGTTGATGATGATTTTGCGGGTAGTAGGATCCCACAATCTATATCCCTTTGTTCCAACACCATACCCAACAAAGAAATACCTTTTAGACTTTGGATCTAACTTAGTTCGCTGATGTTTAGGCACTAGAGCATATGCATCACAACCAAACACTCTGAGTTTAGAATAATCACAAGGGTGTCCTTTCCATACCTCTTGCGGAATCTTGCAGTCTATCGCTGTTGATGGCGACCGATTTATCACATAACAAGTTGTAGCCACAGCTTCCGTCCACAACTCCTTTTGCAACCCGGCGTTACTCAGCATACTCCTTGCTCTCTCTAGAAGAGTCCTGTTCATGCGTTCAACAACTCCATTTTGCTGAGGAGTATAAACCGTGGTCTTATGTCTCTCGATCCCTGCATCCTTGCAATAGCTGTCAAACTCTTTGGAAGTAAACTCACCACCATTGTCAGTTCTTAAACACTTTATTGTTCTACCAGTGCTGTTTTCTACCAATGCTCTAAACTGTTTGAAAACTGAAAAAACATCAGACTTCCTTTTCAACATGTATACCCACACCTTCCTAGAAAAGTCATCAATAAATGATACAAAATACGACGAACCACCATATGACGCTGTAGGGGCTGGACCCCAAACATCTGAATGAATATAATCAAGTATCCCTTTACTAGTATGTTTACCTGTTTTAAATTTTTGTTTACTTTGTTTGCCAAACAGACAATGCTTACAGAAATCTAACTTTCCAGACTTTAGATTAGGAAGTAACTTGCGATCAGCCAAAATTTTCAACCCTCTTTCGCTCATATGGCCCAACCTTTGATGCCATAGGCGAATGGAACTACTGTCATGTTCAGATACCGTAGACACATGAACTGACCCTGTTCTTCCTTCTAACTGAAACAGATTTCCTACTTTCTTAGATTTCATTACTAGTAAAATACCTTTATAGATTTTCATATCTCCACCTTGAATTATAGTTTTATATCCATTCGTATCCAATGCTCCTAAATAAATTAGATTTTTCCTTAAGTCTGGAACATGTCTCACATCTGTTAATATTCTAGTTGTGCCATCAAACGCTTGCAGTTGTATGCTTCCTATCCCAACAATATTAGATGTGACATCATTACCCATGTACACGACTCCATCATTAACTGATCTATACGTCTTAAACCATTCTCTATGAATACACATGTGGTTTGATGCACCAGAATCTAACAACC